>WOXC01009565.1:600000-845333 GCA_011680675.1 Gymnobelideus leadbeateri | reverse complement strand
AATACAGTACTAGAAATGCTAGTTTTAGCAATAAGAGAAGGAAAAAAAGAAATAGAATTAGAATAGGCAACAAGGAGACAAAACTATCACTCTTTGCAGATGATATGATGAAAAACTTAGAGAATCCTAGAGAATCAACTGAAAAAAACTATTTGAAACAATTAACAACTTTTGCAAATTTGCAGGATATAAAACTAAGTCACATAAATCATCAGCATTTCTATATATAACCAACAAAGTCCAGCAGCAAGAAATAAAAATAAAAATTCCATACAAAATAACTATATACAGTACAAAATATATGGGAGTCTACCTGCCAAGATGAACTCTGGAACTACATGAACAAAATTACAAAATATTTTTCACACAAATAAAATCAAATTTAAACTACTGAAAAATATCAATTACTCATGGGAAGGCTGAGCTAGTATAATAAAAATGACAATTGTATCTAAATTATTGTATTTATTTAGTGCCATACCAATCAAACTACCAAAAACTAATTTATAGAGCTAAAAAAATAACAAAAATCATTTGGAAGAAGAAAAGTTCCAGAATATCAAGGGAATTAATGAAAAGTAAATGCAAAGGAAGGTGGCTTAACCATTCCAGATCTAAAACTATCTTATTGAGTGTCAATCATCAAAACTATTTGGTACTAGCTAAGAAATAGAGTGGTGGATCAGTGGAAAAGGATAAGTTTATGCCCCAAAATCACCCATATCCTGATTTGAAGCCCACCATTAAGCTCCTTTATATAGTTGTTTTTGTCTCTATCCTACACCCTGTAATAGCTTGAAACAGCTTAACCCATAGTCTTGCATATTGCCGGAGGTGTAGTCCCCTAACCCCCTACTTCCTGAATTAGCATTCTGTATGTCATCACTATGTACAAGGATCAGTCCTGGAGTTATGGTACAAGTTTATCTTAAGATGAGACCACCCTGTTCTGTTCTGCTGACTAAGCAGGGTCCCCACATCACCCAACACCCTCTACCCTTTACCCAGAACATGACCCTAGCCTTCCCCCATTACCCAATGACCCTTCACCCTGTATCCTCCATCATGTTCTGGGAGGGACCCCTTTCCAGGAAAAGTTGCTCCCTTGTACCCTTGCACTATCTTCCCAAATTAGCCCTGAGCTATAGATCTAACCAATGGCAATTCTTGGCTTCTGTATACCATTGCTTATGCTAGTTCTCCTCCCCAACTGTGGCTTTTGTGGTTTTAGCCTTTATAAACAATGTATGTGCCCCAATTCGGGGTTGCCTGATTTGAGTTTATACTCCAGGCAGTCACATTCTTGATCAATAAATCCAAACCTAAATTTAGCTTGAACTCAGGTCTCAGCTTGCTCTTATTCTCTGTCCAACATGGGTACACAAGATAAATTGTAAATGACTATAGTAATCTAACGTTTGAAAGACCCCAAGACTCCATCTTCTGGGATAAGAACTTATCAACAACTTATCAACAACTGGGAAAACTGGAAAGGAGTATGGCAGAAACTAGGCATAGACCAACATCTCACACCCTATGGAAAGATAAGGTCAAAATGGGTATATGATTTAGATATAAGGGGTGATACCATAAGCAATTTGGGAGAATAAGGTATAATTTACATGTCAGATCTATGGACAAGAAAAGAATTTATGACCAAAAAAAATATCGAGAACATTATGAAATGCACAATGACTAATTCTGATTACAATTTTAGAACATTTTTTACGGGTGTTTCTGATAATGGCCTCATTTCTCAAATATAAAGAGAACTGTATCAAAATTATAAGAATACAAGTTATTCTCCAATTGATAAAAGGTCAAAGAATATGAACAGGAAGTTTTCAGATGAAGAAATTAAAGTTATCTATAGTTGTGTGAGAAAAAATGCTCTAAATCACTATTGATTAGAGAAATGCAAATCAAAACAACTCGGAGGTACCACATGATATATCAGGTTGTCTAAAATGAAAGAAAAGGAAAATGCTAAATGTTGAAGAAGATGTGGGAAAATTGAAACACCAATGCATTTTTGGTGGAGCTGTGAACTAATCCAGACATTCTGGAGAACAATTTGGAACTATGCCCAAAGGGCTATAAACAGTGTTCTTTGACCCAGAAATGCCACTACTATGTCTATAACCCAATGAGATCATCAAAAAGGGAATAAGGACCCAAATGTACAAAAATATTTATTTATAGCAGCTCTTTCTGTTGTGGGAAATAATTAGAAATTGAGGGGATACCCATAAATTGGGGAAATGGCTGAACAAGTTGTGGTATATGAATGTAATGGAATACTATTGTTCCATAAGAAATAATGGCTAGGCAAATTTCAAAAGAAGTGAGCAAAACCAGAGGAACAGTGTACACAGTAACAGTAACAATGTACAATGTATAACGATCAACTATGATAGATTTAGCTATACAATGATCCAAAGTGAAAATTCCAAAAGACTGAAGATGGAAGCCGCTATCCACACCAGAGAAAGGACTTTGACATCTGATCGAAGTTCTGAGCAGACTCTTTTCACTTTTTTGTTTGTTTCTTTCTCATGCTTCCCCCTTGTGTTCTTATTCTTCTTTCGTGTGACTAATGTGGAAATGTGTTTATCATGATTAACCGTGTATAACCTATGTCAGATTGCTCTCTGTCCTGCAGAGGGGAGAGGGAAGGAAGACAGGGAGAAAAATGTGGAACTCAGAACCTTACACAAATGAATGCTGAGCACTATCTTTACCTGAAATTGGCAAAAAACACTATTGTTAAAAATAAACAAAATAAAAAATAACACAAATGAGCTCTTTCTGTCCATTCTGGGTAGTTAACCTTCTCTACCTTGAAGTGCTCCTCCTCTAGGGATCTCTCCACCTGCCATTTTATAATGGAACAGAACCTTTGAATTAGGCATAGGGATATTTGAATTATCTCAACTTCCACGCCCCTATATTGGGCCTCATGCTAAGAACTCTGAATCCCCGGCTTGAACAGAGACTCTTCCATGTACTACCTGTGTGACCTTGGCCAAGTCACTTCTCTTCACTGGGCTCTTTGTTTTCATGTCTGTAAAATGAGGCAGTTGTGCTAAACACTCTCTGCAGTCTCTGTCAACCCTATAGTCATATCTAACAATCGGGTTTGGTGCCAGGATCAGCTGGTACTTTGGATATTATATACGCCCTCACTCTGACTCAGTATACTCACAGTGGATTCTCAATGCAGATGGTTTTTCTTGCACTCAAAAATGCACATTTTTGGTCAACAAAAGGGTGAACCAGATAGACCTTTTTTTTTTTTTAAGTTGTCTACTTTAAAAGGTGACTGAGGAGACTTGTGGCCCCTAGTCCCCAGAGATAGGCAGATGGCACAGTAGATAGAGTGCTGGGCTTGGAGTCAGAAAGAACTGGATTCAAATCTAGCCCCGGGAATGTACCAGCTAAAGTTTCTCCTCCTACAGTAAGCCTTCCCTACCCCCCCTCTTAATCCTTGTGTCTTCCCTGTGTTTGTGATTTCCTTTTATTCAGTGCGTGGCTTCCTCTGCCTCTATTTGTTTGCATAGTCTCTCTCAGATTAGTTTGTAAACTCCTTGAGGGCAGGGATTGTTTTTCCTCTCTATCTGCTTAATGTTCCCCTCTTCTCTTGCCCCCAGTGTTTCAGGGGGCAGTTCACAGTGTGAATGATAGGTGAGCTTGAGTACTGAAATATGGAACTTTTCTCTGCAAGTTCACCTTTGGGTACTGCTTTCCCTGCCTCTAATGTACCCCCTACCTCATCATCCTGATGAATATCTGATCACTGGACCCAGATGGCTCTGGAGGAGAAACTGAGGCTGGTGACCTTGCACAGCCCTCCCTCACTCAAATCAAAGTCCACTGCAGGTCACTGAGGCCATGGGCCTCTTTGAATAAACACAAACCACCATCACCCCTACTTCCCCAAATCCACAATGAAGACTCCAGGGGCAGATCCCATTTTGCCTCCTCCAGGGAACCCTTCCCTCATCCCCACCCCCCCCCCGCCCCCAATACTCCAGAGTCCCCTGTCTCCACCTTCTTGGAAAGCTCATCATCTCTCTTGTGTGTTGTACTAATCATAATGATGTTAAATCATCATTGAACAGCTTCCTAGTCTGTATGCTAGCTTCACAACTAGATCATAAACTTCTTGAGCCTGGAGCCTATGATTCCAGTTCCTTTTCTACCTGCTTACTTATTGATTTGATTTGGATTCAGTGAAAAGCACTGCTCTCAGAAGAGAATTAAGCCCTTGTCACTCCAGGCATCATGTAAACTGTTGGTGGTGCGCTGCCCCAAAGAATTAGAAACTACATGATGTTTAGGAACATTGATTTAAAGCCGGAGGGTACCCACTCATATTCCTAATGAGGAAACTAAAGCCCAGTCAGATGAATCGACTCATTGAGCATCATACAGCTAGCAACTGTTTGAGGTAGGATTCGAACCAAGGTCTTCCTGACTCTAAGTCCAGTGATCCATCCTTTGCCTCACCCTGCAAGAAACTAGCATTTTAGGGCTGGAGTTTTAGCATGGTGATTGGCATACAGTAGGGAAAGGAGAATAGGGTAGGGGACACCCACTTAGTGCACATGGTAGGTACTACAGAAACACTTGCCAATTGATTGATTGAAAGGGGCCTCAAATAAAACACAAAATCCTTATCCTGACTTTTAAGGTTCTCCCTGATCTTGATCCAGCCCACTTTTCTGAGCTTATTCCATATTATTACCTTCATGACTCCATGACCAGGGAAACAGTAATATAAGAAGTTTCCCAGAGTTGATGCCCATTTCCCACCTCCAGGCATTTGTATAAGCCATATCCATGCCTAAAATGTGCCCCCTCCCTACTTTTCAAAGCTCATCTGCCTTCAAGGCTCAGCTCAGGGCCACATCCTTCCCCAGAGCCTTTCATGGTCAGTCCCACAGTTGTGGCCCTTGGTGTTCTTGCCTGACTCCTTATCCTATATTGATTTCTCTGTGAACAAGTTATGTCTACCCCTCCCCTTCCCCATAGACCCTTCTGTAGACCAGGAATTGCTTTGCTTTCCACTTTTGTATTTTCAGGATCTAATAGAGTTCCTCATAGCAGCTTCCTGATAAAGTAAGTGCTTGTTGAGTTTGAATCTACCAGTAGTGGGATGGAGGGAGGGCAGGAGTGGGAAGAGAAGCCTTCAGTGCGTGCTGGGCCTGGTCTTCACCAGTCCTTCATGGCACCTTTGCTTGCACCCAGGATCAGGTTCTCCTGGGTCAGGTTAACACTCCCATTGGTCCTTTAACTGCCTGAATGCCTTTCTGATGATGCAATATTCTTTCTTTCACTGATACCAGAAGCAGAAGTCGGAGCCTCTGAGGACCAGTCTTTGCATCTAGTACCTATGTCTGGACAAGACCCCGATTCCCTTCAGATCACACCAGATGCTGGTGTGATGACTTGGGTCTCTCTAGGCTGTGCTGGATGAAAAATGCAAAGAGGTGACCCCCAGCATCCCCAAGGCAGAGCTTCCTGGGGCCTTAGCTGGTCAGCAGTCCCTCCTTTTCCTTGTGCCTTTGGCATTCTTCCCTTTCCTGCTCAATTTACTCATTTATTGTCTCAGCAAACAAACCGCAGCTCAGGCTTGGGGAAGACCTGGAGATGATGCAAAGACCAAAACAAAACCATCCTTGTCCTCAAGGAGTTTACATTCCTCAGGGGTAATTACCAAGTCTGTAGATTGTAAAAGATGGTGAAAGCTCTATCTGGATGCAAAGTCATTTCCCTGGGGAGGATACTGGGAATCAGTTGAATCAACACAAACCTCCTGGAGGAGGTGAACCACCCTCCAGTGAAGCCTGGAGGGGAAACCACCAAGACTTAAGTGAGGAGGGAGGAGAGGAAAAGTCTTGGCCTTTCCTTTGTGGGAGCACTTTGGTGTGGCTGGAATAGAGATAGAGGGGAAGAAAAGATAGAGTAGAGGAGTCTGGAAGAGCCTGGGGCCAGAGTGTGAGGGGCTTTACCCTTCCCAGTTCTCTACCACTGGAAGATTTACCAAACATTTTCCTCCTAACAGCATAAGGAGGGGGGTGGTGCAAGTATCATCGAACTCACTTAGAATGCAATCTTCCTGAGGGCAGGAAATGTTCTGGATTTTTTTTTTTCTTCTCTGTATTCCCCAGCCCTGGGCACAGTATAGAGCAGGAGCTCAATTGACTGTTGAGTGATTGATTGCTTTTAGGGGAAGGGAAGGGAGATGAATTTAATTTTAAAGGCAAGAGGGAGTCACTGAAACTTCTGGAGTAGGGGAGTCACTCAGACCTTTAGAAATCCCCATTTGGTGGCTGCTTGGATGAATCTGATGGAGGGGCTATCCTGGAACCTGCTTCCTGCTCCGCCTCTGCCTCTTGGAACTCCTGATTTCCTGTCATACTCAGCTCATGGACCCCTCTCCTATAGGAAGCCTTTCTAGATTGCTCTGGCTGCTAGCACCCTCCCTGGAAAAACTCAACTTCTGTACACATATGTACACACGTGTTTACATGTACCTATATGCACATGCAAGTCTATATGTATATGTACAGATAGGTATCAATCTATGAATACAACGTAGATATATGCATGTAAGTATATGTAGACCCACATGTATTCAATAATATACATAAACGCACGTGGATTCATGTTATATAGAGAGATGTATATGCATACACGTATGTACATATACACTGTGTATGATATATGTCCATTTCAATATACATAAATACAATAAACATAACATATATACTTCTGTATTACATTTTAATATATAATTTGATAATTACGTCTAAATTAAATACAAACCTACTTGGTCTATGCATAGACGCGTTCTGTCTCTCATGGATCTAATTCTGGGGCGTGATACTGTTTCCTCCATTAGAACGTCAGCTCCTTTGGAGTGGGGGTGAGGATCTTCTGTTTTTGTCTTTGTCTCCCGGGGACCTGGCCCCACTCCTGACACTTCAGGACCTGCTTCACAGACGGGGGTTGGTTGGGTAAGGGACTATAAGAAAGCATTGGGAGTCGGTCTGCCCGTCACTGACTCGCTTTTTAGTCCCTTTTGGACACTTGCATTGGTAAGTTCCCAGAGCAGGAGAGCCGGAGGAGAGCGGGAGGAGAGCCAGAGGAGAGAGGGAGAAGAGAGGGAGGAAAGAGGGAGGAGAGCCGCAGGAGAGCCGGGGGAGAGCCGGGGACAGCCGTCCGGCCCAATCTCGTCACTACACAAGGCGCCAGAGGCCGGGGGCCTTTTCCCAGATGGCGAGAGAGTAAGCGCATGAGGCTGGGTGGAAAGGCACATCCTCAGACCCCTGTGGCCTGCGCTTCTGGGCCAGGTGCTTCCGGAGCTCGGCCAGTCACAGTCTTTGATTATTCAGACACATTTAGTGTCTTCCTTTCAGTTCCCACCCACGTGTACGACATTACAAAAGGAACCCAACAAACACTGTTCCCTGCCTGAAAAGAAAAAATCAAAATTTCCCTAAAACAGAACATCTGGGCCTCACCGGATAGAACACTGGGCTTAGAATCAGGAAGTCCTGGGTTCAAATCCTGCCTGAGACCCATAGAGACTTATTCTCAGTAAATCACTTAACCACGCCGTGCCTCAGTTTCCTCATGAGTAAAACTGATAATTATACCACTTAAAGCAATAGCATATGTAAAGTGTCTTGAGACAAGAGTAACAACAATGGTTAATGATTAACTCTGGAAGACTTGGCTCCTCTGATCACTACGATGATCCGTGGCAGTGCTGAGACTAAGGATGAAAAATGCCGGTCCCTCTGGAGCAGGAGCCATAGCTCTGAGACAGGTTCTGAGAGCAAACTGAAGCGTCATTTTCTGTTCGCTTATTTTTCTTTGTTTTTCTTTCTTTCTTTAATGGCTACTATGGACGTGCTTTGCCTGATTCCACATATAAAACTGATAAAAAATTGCTTGCCTGCTCAGTGATTGGGGAAGACGGTAAAGGGGAGGGAGAGAATTTGGAACTCAATTTTAAAAAGAAAAGAATGCTAAATAATGATTAAAAATAAACTAAACTTAAAGCAACAAATGTGAATTTCAGCTCTTATTGTTGAGGGGCAGCTCAGAGGCACAGGGGCTAGAATGGCCTGGAGTCAGGAAGACATGAGTTAAAAACCGGCCTTAGCCACTACCTGTGTGACCTTGGGAAAGTCACTTAACCCTATTTACTTCAGTTTCCTCCTCTGTAAAACAAGCTGGAGAAGGAAATGGCAACAGCTGGGATTTTTGCCAAGAAAACCCGAAATGGTGTCACAAAGAGCTGTACCTAAGTGAAATGACTACACAAAGACAAGCACTGCGGTGGAGGAAGAGGAGGTCACGGCAGAGACATTTTAATGGCAGCCATAAAAAAAGTGACAAGCAGAATCCGCAGCCCTTTCAGCCAGTTCGGATCCAGCTTCGGCTATTTCCTGGTTATCACCCAGGGCAAGTCACTGCCTCAGCTTCTTGCATTGTACGGTGGGAATAATAAAAATGACCTCCACCTCCTAGGGTTCTTGGGAGGGTCAAGTGGCATGATATTTGTAAAATGCTTAGCACGTAGTAGGTGCTTAGCGCGTAGTAGGTGCTTAATAAATGTCCGTTCTCTTCCCTTCCCCCAAAGAAAGCAGTCACTAAATAAGCATTAATTGAGCACCTGACCTATATGCCAAGCCCAGGGCTAAGGGCTGAGTACACACAGAGAAAAACAAGACAATTCCTGCCCTCGGGGAGTTTGCATTCTGAGTGAGGGCAATAGTATTTGCTCCATCCCCCTCAGTGAGTTGTTGGGAGGAGAGTGTTTGGTAAACCTTCAGGTGGTAGAGAACCTGAGGCTACTATTGGCCAGTCTCTTCACCAACTTCCACTTTTTCTTTTCCTTTTTTGCCTTGATGCTGGGCAAAGGGAAAGCCCAGACACCTCCAAAGAAGATGGGGGTGGGGATAAGAGGGGTGAGAGAACCCTGCATACTGAGCACAGTCATGTAGTCATGGAGTAGAGTGCTTGTGTTTGTGTGTAAGTGTGTGTGTGTGAGAGAAAGAAAGAGAGAGAGAGACAGAGACACAGAGAGACAGAGACAGAGAGACAGAGAGAGATAGAGACAGAGAGACAGAGACAGAGAGACAGAGACAGAGAGACAGAGAGAGATAGAGACAGAGAGACAGAGACAGAGACAGAGAGACAGAGAGAGAAAAAGAGAGACAGAGAGAGACAGAGAGACAGAGACAGAGAGAGAAAAAGAGAGACAGAGAAAGAGAGACAGAGAGAGACAGTGAGACAGAGAGAGAGGAGAGAGTGTGTGTGGAGGGGGAGGCAAGGGACCTTGGATTCTCTCTGAGCATCAATATAGACAAGGAGTGAGGAGCTGGGCAGGAAGGGAGAAAGTTCTGGTCAGAGAATAGCTGTGTAGACAAGAAATGGGGAAAAGGTTATTTCTCCTAACCTGCCAAGAAGGGGTCTCTATACCACAGGCAGTGACCCCCAGTCAAGGGAGGTGAACTCGAAGACTTGCCCAGTCTTTACACTCCCAAGGGCAGAGGAGTTTGGGAATGGAACAAGAAAATAAATGTCCAATGAAAAGAAAAAGGAATAAAAAGGACTAAAGATTAGCCAAAAGGTCCCTCTGCCATCCTGCCCAGCAAGATTACAAAGGCTCCTACAGCTGTAGGTGGAGAGATATCGTCACCTCAGTCTGCTCTCCCAGCTCCTACAGCCCAGATGAGGAAACTTGGGGCAGAACCAGAAGGTGGTGGTGTCTGACCTTGACACATTGAACCAAGCCTGAGGCTTCAGTTTTGGCTCCCCAAGCTTCTGGGACGTCAGATCTACTGAAGGAGATGCTTCCAGAGTATGGCAAGATAGCTCTTTCAGGATCTGGTTCCTGACTGGGGTGAACTGCCCCGGGGGAGCAGCCAGGAATCTGAGAAGCAGCCTGGTGGTCTATCTATGTACAAACCCCAACACTGCTCTTTATGACCTGTGTGAACCTGGAAAGTCACTTGTCTCCATTGATAAAATGACAGGGCTGGTCCTTTCCTAGTAAAATTCTGGCACTGTCCATTCATCTGAAGGTCAGTGCCTGGGTCACCTCTGGGATATGATGAGGGATTTGAGGACTGTGCTCTGCAGTGGCCTGCCTCGTCATGACACTCTACCAGGAAGCTTGGAGCTGTTTCCAGCCTGCCATGCTTCCTACTCTGCCCAGTCATGGGGCAAGCTCTTGGGCAGTCTTGGATGGACCTTCCTGCTGAGTCACACTGCCTGTGGGTGTGGTTACCTTGGTTCCACACTGCATGAACAGCTTTCTGTTCTATGTATTTTAATTAACATTCCTTCAGAATGTGCCTGAGGGATTGCTTCTCAGGATGGGGAAACCAAGGAAGAGGTATGGTGCCCCAGGCTGCCTAACAACTATCCCAGAGACTAGATCTTATGACTTTCCAATGACCTCATACTCCATTGCCACTCCAAGTTTCCTCACCACCACTCTTCCTGGGCCTTGAACACCTGAGGGAGGCTCTGAACTTCCTGGGAAAAAAGATGACCATTGAGCCAGCTGGGTGGCCATCCCTTCAGAGAACCTAGATGAGAAACACTCACAAGCTGATCAATTCAGAGAGTTTTCCCATGAACACATTTCATATCCAGGCAGAGGTCATAGTGCTATGGAAAGTTTCAAAGATGGTGAATTTCTACATGAGTGTTAGGCAAATCTCACAGCTTTTTCCTACTTGGGAATTCTCCAGGATACTGATGGGGGTGGGGGGGCGGAGGGACGCAGCAACAAGACTGAGCAATTGAAAATTGTTCTTTCATTCATTCATTTGTTCATTCAAAACATTCCACACCCCACTTCTTTGACTTTGTCCAAGTGGTGGGTCATATCTGAAATCTCCTCTTTTCTCCCTTCTGCTTTGTAACAGTCTCTTGTTGCTTCAAAACTCAGCTAAGGGGCCCCCTCTTCCAGGAGGCCTTCCCTGATTCTCCCAGTATCTCCCTCTAGAAGTGCCTTTGAATTCTTTTACAGAGCTATTTCTCCTCATGTGTGTACAGGCTGTAGAGGCATTTGAGGGCTGCTCTGATTTCCTTTTTGTCTCTGTGACCCCATTGCTTTCTCCAAGTGCCTGGAACATAGCAACTACTCAAGAAATGTTTGTTGATCTGATTTCAGTTCATTCATCATTTATTAAACATCTACTGTGTTATCCACTCCTCAGATGTGAAGCAGTCTGAATGACACTACAGGAAATGTTCTGACTTCCCATAAAGAGATAAAAGGGAGGAGGCCTTCATGTGGCCTTCCTTCATTGTTGCAAAACAAGCCTGGGAAATATTCTATCCTAAGAAGGCACAACTCTGGAAACTCCAAAGCAATCCATCACTAGTGGAGGGCTGTGGTAGGAGTGGCGTACTTCTCTTCCAGGGGAAGCCTGCCCCAACCCCGCTGAATCCTGGATCCTCTCCTCTGCTGGTCCTGGCCACAGCTTGTGTGTGTGGCTGTTCGCTTGCAGCTCCCCCCCTTAGAGTGAATTTCTTCTGGGCAGGGAATGGGTGCAGCACCTTTCTTTGTATCTCCAGCTCTTAGCACACTGTCTGGTACATCTGGGCACTTAATCAATGTGGATTGATGGCATCCTTGTTTTTCCCTAAAATGGAGTGATGCTCAAGACTTAATTGGTCCAGGAAGCTAAGGCTCAAACCACCAACATAACTTCCTGGCCAAGGAAGGCCTAAAAAGTCTAGCAAATGAGGAGTCAAGGTTCCTTGGACTTAACTAACTGGTGCCCTTTGTGGTCAACATGCCTGACCATTCATGGTGCATCTCCATGTGGAGGCAAAAGCCGTTGAACCAATACTGTAGCTTTGGTGAATGACCTTCCCGTGAGATAGGCATACATCAGATAGGCATCACAGGTATCCTTTCATTGACGCCTCAAGCTGAAACTCGACAGGACTGATCCCACATTTCAACATCTTGGATCACTGTGATTCATCTTTTGACCAGTGGAGATGCCCACTTCCTTATAACTTTATGCGTCAGCTTACGACAATGTAGCACCCAAATCTGCCCTCCTCCTACCAACCTGGGGATGAATCTCTCCAGCTTATGTGAAGGATTTTTCTGAGGACAGACCATGATCAGACCATTTTAGCTTAGCAGATGACAGCCATGCTAAGCTTTTACATGCTTCCCCTTACGGAACCTTTCCATGCTTCGATGGGGCATCTAGAGAGGCCATTAGCGGGAGAATGAAAGTGATAACTTTGGGGGAAGGAACTCCAGACACATAGACCAGCATGACTGTTCAAGACTGCTTTGGCTAGAGTCTGCCTAGGCTAGCCCCTAAGTCAGGAAGTCTGAACTTAGTACTTCTGAATTGTACTGGCTGATAGCTGGGTGGATAGAGAGCATGACCTGGATTCGGGAAGAACTGAGTTCAAGTCTGACCTCATATTTACTAGCTATGTGAGTGACCCTGGGCAAGTCATTTCATCTATAACACTTGCCTTCCAAGATTGCTATGAGGATATTATCTTGTTTACATAACATTTATAAAGTGTTTTGCAAATCTTAAAGTGCTACCTTTAATGATGTTGTTAGCTGTTCTCTGATCTGAGCTCTCTGGCCCCCAAAGTCTCCCACCTAAGGGAGAGAGGGAAAAATAGGGTCAATGTCAAGAGGAACCTTGGAGCTCTTGGGGGTGAATTGGCCCAGTGGGAATGCCACACATGGTGTGTTATGGGCAACAGCTCCTACAAAATAAATTAATTAATATGTAAATGAATATACAAATAATAAGCATAGAAACAATAGACCATAACCTCAATGTTTGCCAGAATTACAAAGAATAAAAGAATCAGATACATCCTACAGTTCAATTTAACTAAAAAAAAAATTAAGCTTATTCCTCTGCCCAGCTTGGTATAGTAGATAGTCATCCCAAGGCCAAGTAATATCTGGATTAAAATCTTCTGTTTGGGCTGAAATTGACTTGGAAAACTACAAATTTACCTATCCACAGATAGGGTAGGTACATAGATAGATAGGGAGAGCTGGGTGCTTCAAGAAGACGTTAGTTCAAATTCAGCCTCAGACACTTACTAGCTTTGTAACCCTGGCTAAACCACTTAACCTTGTGTGTCTCAGTTTTCTCACCTGGAAAATGGAATGGCAAAACACTCTACTATCTTTGCCAAGAAGTGTGGCCACAACAGGTGACCACAGGTAGGACCCAACAACAACGTTTTATTGTATTTTTAAAATTGTATTTATTTTCAAATTACATTTTAATCTGGTTTGGATGGAGTTTTACCACTGCCCCCCCCCCAATTCCTAAACTTCTTTTTTCATATTCTGACAACTATATTTCAATAATAGTTGCTATTCTTTGTAATCTTGCATAGTCCATATTTATGTATTGAAGAGCATTATTGTGAGAAGCAAGGGGTTCACAGACTTCACCAGGTCAGCCAGAGGGAGGGCTCAGGACACAGGAGTGGTTAGGAAGCTCCAAGGCTTGAAGTTACAGAGAAGTTAGTAGAGGGTTTTTCCTCACCAAGAAAGTCCTTATACCAGTCCCAATGCTCAGTCTAGTCCCAACCCTAGTTTCCTAGGTAACATGGGACTGGGCTAAGCAGTGGGATTGCAAAGACCAATAGTCAATAGCCAACACGCATTTATCAGGTGGAAAGAGGTTTGTGAATTCAAGACCAGACAAAGCAGCTGGAGAAAAAATGAACCATTAAAAAGAAATTTAAGAAAATAAATTAATTTAAGAAATTTAATTTAATTTAAGAACTTTAATTTAACATAAAATTTAACTTAGTTTAAGAAAATGAACAGTTCCCACCTTCCTGAAGCTTATTCTCTCTTGGAGAC
The DNA here is from genome assembly GCA_011680675.1 of Gymnobelideus leadbeateri. Taxonomy (NCBI): domain Eukaryota; kingdom Metazoa; phylum Chordata; class Mammalia; order Diprotodontia; family Petauridae; genus Gymnobelideus; species Gymnobelideus leadbeateri. The sequence continues at coordinate 831,421 of WOXC01009565.1, read as the reverse complement.
CACATCAGTCTGTCCACAAGCTTTCACTCTGCTCTGAGGAGCATTTGTCTGGCACTAAGCTTCATCTGAGGGATACAGGTATATGTTCTCAAATAAGAAAAGTCGCAGTGGACACAGACTGGCACTCAGTCAGTCAGTTATCTCAAGGCTGAGAGAGCAGTCACAGCTGGGGGTGGGGTCAGGAGAGGGCACCTGTTGGAAACCGCAGGTGAGTTGGGTGCTTGGCAGGAAGGTCTGAATGTGAGGAGCCGAAGGTGCCAGGCATGGGGAACCAGCTGGATGAAAGCTGGCATAGCAGCACACTTTGTACCCTCTCCTTATCTGGACCAGCCTCTTCAAGTTTTCTTCTCTCCTTGAAAAGGGGAAAGTTCAGAGGAGAGATTTGGAGAGAGGGGCCTTCAGGTAAGTTGGTCAAGAATGAATCAGAGCAGCCCCAGATTGTCTTACTTAAGGACAAACTCAAAAATACCTGAGTTCACATGCCTCTGCTAAATCTTGGGCTCTATTGTACACTGACTCAATAATTCACAAGCTTTTTTACAAATCTTCAGAATGAGGGGGATTGAACTGAAGGGTTCTCCAGTGCTTCTTGATTAGTATGTCCAATGTCAGAGACAAAGCCTTGTCTATGATCCCATGGGAGCAGCACTGCCCAGAAACAAAAATAAACCAATCCTGGCCCCCAGAGACCCTTGCATTCTATGGGGGGTAATTGCCGGGATGGGGCAGCAGAAGAGCTCCCTGGCTGTCCCTGGGATCCATCAGCAAAGGGAGCACTTCTGGGACAGACTCAGCCAGGGCAGCTCTGGCTTTGTGCCACCCGCTGGAATATTTATTGGAAGCCCTCAGATCAAACTTGAACTTGAATCAGGAGGGCTGATCAGGGAGGGAAAGGATTAGCTCCCTTGAACTTTCTTAAGTTACTCTTGTTACAAATGTATCCCTAACCTACCCTGGGAAGGAGCCAAGAATCAGGCTAGGGTCTCCATGGCTTGAGTGCAGAGTGCCAGTCACAGGCCAAGAACTATTTCCTGGGTGCTTGGTCTGGACAGGCCAGGGTTCACTTGCTTTCTTTTAGGAAAGAATGTGCCTTTATTGAAAAAGAGATTAAGGTGAGACAGAAGTGGCAGGAACATCCTGCCCCAGGAATCAGAGCAGCACTCCTGGAGCTTACCCCACTACTGCCTTTGAAGCCAGCCCCAAACCTTCACTTGCATCCTGAGCCATCACTGCCAAGGGTTCCTTCTCACAGGCGCGCACATATTGGAAAAGCCTGTGGGATGGCTTCCCGGGGGGGCCAGGGAATGACATCCAGCCAATTAGCCTGTGTCGCACCCACCTGGAGCAGGGCTTGGGCAAGGCTCACCTGCACCCAAATCTGGAAAATACCCGGAGGGCCTCGGCAGGGTGGGGATTCAGGCGGGGTGATAGAAGGCTCTAAATGTGACCTCCACCCAGAACCCTCTCTGAATCCAGATAAGGCCAGAAACTGGAAAGGGCCCAGTCATTCAACATCCCCGGGGCTGCCAAGGAGCCTGCAAATGGTAATGATTTTTCCTTGGCCCACTGTTCCCCTGAGTATCCAGTAGAGGTTCATTAAAGCTAGGAGTCCTGAGTATTATCAGATCTCTCCCAGGGCTAAAGAGATTGTACTTGCCCAGAGGATTTTCAGGGGTGGGAGACACCAGGTGGTACCCAGGGCACAGAGGATGGATAGAAGATCCTGATGGAGGAAAGCTGCTCCACTCATACTTTACCTGGCCCATCCTAGGGGAGAGCCAAGGCCAGAGCATTGCCTGAGAGCTCCCCCACCCCTTCCCCGGCTCTGATCTTTAGAAGACAGGAAGGGGAAGCTGAGGCCACCCCGTTGCCTTCATTCTAATGCTCTTTGGTCACCCACTTGACAAACAGGAGGTTTTCACCAATAAGTGGGCGGAAGCTGCAGGATTCATGAACCAGCTCTAAATCGTGCCAGGTTGATGGATGATGCCACCCTTGTTCTCAGACACTACCTGCTATGGGTGCTGAGTGCATCTGGGGCGGAGGCTATGCTTGTGTCTGAGCCCTAGGCCTGGGCTGCATTTCTTCAGAAGGGAGTGGAGCCTCCTGGAAAGGTAGGAGTAGAACAGGGTTCTTTACCTGGGCTCCATGAACTTGTCTTTAAATATTTTCATAACTTATTTCAATAGAATGAGTTTCCTTTGTATTTCTATATATTTTATTTTCTGCCTTTTGAAAGCCCTCTCCTGAGAAGGCTTCTGAGGGCTTCACCAGACTGCCCAAGGGGTCCAGAACATACAAGAAACATCAAAAGAAAATCTACCTAACTGGTGGGCTGAGAGAGTTCAGGAAAGAAAATGGCCTGGGGAGAGGTCATTAAGTCTACCAACCCCTGCCCCCACATTTTACAGATGAGGAAGGGAAACTCAGAGAGGGAAGTGGCTTGGAGGTTTCATCTCAGTGTCTGAGGTGACCCCAGGGCAGTCTTCTGTCCATCCTGCCCCACTGCCTCAGGGGTCTCAGTATTAGACTAAAGGAGGGAAGATGGCTTCTCCAAGAGAAAGCTGAGCAAGAACTCTCTTCTCCACAATAATCACCTATAACTAAAGGGGAGGGAAGCATGTGATTTGCTGAAGGTCTTCCAGACAGCATGTACCTTTGCCTGAGGTGTGTGAGGAGACCCAGTCCCCTGGAGCTAGCAGGGAGCACCTAGTGAGAATGGTAGAGACCTGTTCCTCCCAAGGATATTTGGACATCCCCAATCACACTTGCAACACTTACAACCAAGGTGTGTTACCGAATAAAACAATAAAAGCCAATCCCATGTACCCACAACCACAGGGGCCAGGGAGATCCCCCTGCAGATAATCCTCTGCAACACCTAGGGTTGGGTTACTTCCCTACTTATGGCAAGAGCAACTGGCTGACCTTCCTGGGCTGGGCTGATCCAACCAGCCAGCAGTGATCCAGGGTCCTCCATCCCCTCCCACCAAGGCTGGGGGGAGCCAACCCCTGGGCCTGGATGGCTCTGCTTGGGCCTGGTTCCTCACCCCTAGTTCCTGTCTAGTACCCTGGATGTTTCCCCCTTGAAGCCTTTCCAAGGATCCCAGAACACTAATGCTATTTTCTCAACACAGGGAAGTGGGCGATTATCTCAAAGATAGTCCTGTCTTTTCTCCTTCCTCTAGCTCACTGGCTCAGTTTCCCAGTGGTGAGTAACACTGGGATCCACCCACCTTGGTTAACTGTAGCCAAGCATTAAGAAAGATTCCTTATGCTAGATGGTATCTTCTTTGGGGATTGCAATCAGTTACTGCTCTAACCATGGCCTAATTATCCCTCTGGACTAATCACTTTAGATTGGTCTGAGGGCCCATTATTTCTAGCCCCAGGTTTTGGGGTTTTGTTTTGCTTTGGTGAACTCATGCACCTTCTCTCCAGGGCCGCCATTTTCTTTGCAGTCAGAGTTCTCCATGCTCATCAGTGGCAGATGAAAGGTCTTCTTCTGCTTGACATACCCTCAGCTTCCATCACTTATTCTGTGCTTTAGGGACTTAAGTAAAAATATGCTAATTCTCAATTTTTCTTGCATGAATTTTCCATAAGATTATAGGATATAGAGGAGGAAGGGGCCCTAGAAATCCTCTGATTCAACCAACTCACTTTAAAGATCAGGAAACGGAGGCCCAGAGTAAGAAAGTGACTTGCTCATGGTCATATGGAACAAGTAGTAGAGCTGGGACTTGGGCCCAGAGCCTCCACCTTAAAATTCAGCTCCTTTTTCCTCTCCTGTCGCCTGGCACCATTGTCTTTCTACATGTCTGCCCCAGGTTTCATTGAGGAGAACCAAGAGGCATGGAGAGCCATAGTAAATCAGCCAGCTTCAGTGGGAAGGGAGCAGGACTTAGCCTGGCAATTGCAGGCTCAGACCTCAGCTCCACCCTTGGCTGTGACCTTGGGCACATCACCTCTCTGGGCATCAGCTTCTTCTTCTGTAAAATGAAGGAGTGGGACTGGGTGGCTTCTGAGGGCTGGTATGGTCTAACTGGTCTGGAAAAGCCTTCTCCACTGCTGCCTGTTTAGAGCCTACCCATCTTTCAAGTCCTAGCTCAAGCCTCATCCACTCTGGGGAATGTGTCCTCCCTGCTTTGACCCCCCCCCCCTTTGTCACTGCTGTCTCGGGGTGCTGCTGTCCTGCACCTTGGAGGATCTGCTTCTTCTGAATTAAGATGTTCACTTCTGGGCATCACGTTTTAGGAAGGATGGATGAGCAGTTGTCATTGGGAAGTAGAGGGTGTGTGTGTGTGTATGTGTGTGTGTGTGTGTGTGTGTGTGTGTGTATGTGTGTGTGCAGAGAGAGATAGGACTTGACAAACTTCGAATTCTCATCCAATGCTGACCTTCTGTGACTCAGTGATTTTGACCTACAGCATGCCCTGTCCTCCCCAGTAACTCTGGCCTCTTCCATTGCCTTTTATTCCAATTCAGCAAAGGGAAAGACAAAAATGAAATGGTCCCTGCCCTGCAGGAGCTTACAGTCTCCTGGGGATGGAGTTGCCGTCTATAAATAGCTCCGACAATGCAGATACAAAGTAACAGAGGCTATATAACTTCAGTAGCACCACAGAACCCTGGAATCTCAGAGCTGAGGGGGCCTAAGAAGGGGACACTCAGGCCAGCTCTCGTCGGGAGGTGACCCCATCCTCTGCACCAAATCTCTCCCTGGCCCCCACTCCTCTCCCAACAGTGAATGCCCCTCACCATGAGCAATCAGATCTAGAGCAGCTTTCCCTGTGGCTTCCCCCCCCCCCCCCCTTTTAAAAGATTAAAGCTTCATTTGGGCAAAGCGAGAAGCTAATAATTGTTCAGAAGAGGGAGGGAAATTGGGCAGAAGGGAGACAGAGACAGAGAGACAGGGAGAGTACATGCAGCCGGGCCTCGGGACAGCAGGAGAGTGCTGACACTGGGATCCTGGACTCATGAACCAGGGGACCTGAATGTGCTCCCCGGCTCTGCTGTGTGGCCCTGGAGAGGCTGCTGAAACTCTCTGGGCCTGATCTTTCTCATCTGAGAAACGAGGGATTGAATCGAATGGTGTCAGAGGTGCCTTCAAGCTTGGTCATACAACCATTTTGTGCATGGATAGGTGATGCCCCTACTCACACTTCCTGGTATATGTGCCTCCACGCCTGACTCTGCTCTCCACTGTCTTGCACGGCTACTCAGCTGACTAACAGTTGGATGTCTCATCTCCCCTGCTTGTCAATAAGCCCTGGGAAGGCCGGGGGCTCGTTGGGCTTCTCTGTGTCTCACTCACTGACCATCGCAGCTTGGAAAAGCTGTTTAGGGAAAAGCTCTTTGTTAGTTCCCAGAAGAGCTCATTGGAAGGTACACACATTGGAAGGTACAAGGTCACACTGCCCTCTACTGCTCAGACACAATTCTACACCCTCCTCTCGTGTTCTCATGCAGATGAGTGAGGTGTTGACTGTTTCTAATAGGCATTTGTAACATGAGTTGTTTTCTAGAATGCTTAAAGCTTGTGCTTTTAGGGGCATGCACACACACACACACACACACACACACACACACACACACACACTACACACACACACACACCTCTCCCTATGTGTGTCCATGGAGGGAATAAGTGGGTCCTTTAGTAAGTGGCAGGAGAGTGGCAGAGAATGTCTTGCAATTCTCAGGATTCCAGAGGAATACACAGCTTGTCCTCTTGTGCTCCTGTCCTTTCCCCTTGGTCCATGACCAAGCCATCTTTTTTGATCATCTGTTGCTTTGATGACATATAACTTTATTTCCTCAGAACCTTGCAGAGTTTTGCCCTCATAGAAAGGACTAAATAAATATTTGATAAATGGACAAATGAAAAAGTGATGTAAAATCAAAAAGGATGCGTAGGTGATTGCACATGAGAACTGAGGAAGAGGGAAGAGGCAGACACAAAACCTAGCTTTCCAATTTAACAGAGTGAGGCCTGTATTTAAGCCACTAGAAGGGGAGGGGTGGTTTAGAGGCTCAGCTTGGAACATAAAGACTTTGAAAGGATCGTGAGATGTTAATGGAATTATCCTGTAGGGGGTGGAACTCAGGAGGGAGCTGGGAGATAACTTCATAGAGTTTATTGTTGTAGTGACAGAAAGGAATGAAATTGCAGAGACAAAAAAGATGCAGAGAGAAATCACATTTTTCTGTGATTCCCATTCACAATTCCTTATTTGGGGGGGTATTGTTCCCTGCTTCCACCCAGCATTTGTGTTCTATAGACTTCTGGAGATTAAAAGAAGATTAGAGGGCCAAGTCTAACCCTTGGGTTCAAGAAATTGACTTTCCCTGAGTACATGACAGAAGGGCTATAGACAGATTACCATTGTCTGAAGAAAACATAGAGTTTGTAGTGGGCTGCAAGGTCCAATGAGCCAATAGTGTGACCTTAGGCTGCATTGAGAGAGGTACAGTTTCTAGGATGAGGGAGGGGAAGGGCCTATTTTCCTCTACTCTGGTCAGAGCTTACCTCTAGTTCTGGGTTCACTTCTGCTCACAGTCTGAGAAGGGCACGGATAGTCAGAGAAATCAACATAGTATGAGCAATGACCCGGAGCCATTGTCCTGTGAAAGAAGGGTGGGCCTTGGGTGTGCTCTGTCTGGTTCCAGAGGAAGAACCAGTACTAACGGGCAGAGATTGTAAGGAGGAAGACTGAGGCTGTATGTTGGGTAAACAGTCCTGACGCTTGGCAGAGCCCAGAGCAGAATGGGGGGGTGGGCTGCGCCTCCTCCTTGGAGGGGATGGTCACTTAGCAGACGTGGATTCCTCCATCTGGGGGCTTGACCAGGCAGCTTTCCAACCTGAAATTCTTTGATCTTATAATTTGGTGAAAGCAGAATTTGGAGTCAGGAAACTTGGATTTGAAGCCTTGCTGAACAACAATGATGACAGCTACCATTTATCTTGTACCACAAGGTTTGCTTTTGTCGTTGTTGTTCAGTCCTGTCTGACTTTCGATGACCCTATTTGGGGTTTGCTTGGCAGAGATACTGGAGGGGTTGGCCATTTCTTTCTCTGGCTCATTGGTACAGAAGAGGAAACTGAGGCAAACAGGGTGAAGTGACTTGGCCAGGGTCATACAACTACTAAGTGGATGAGACCAGATTTGAGCTCATAGAGAGGAGTCTTCCTGACTCCATGCCTGATACCTCGCTAACCTTTCAAAGTTTGCATAGCTCAATATAAATTACTTGCTAGGCAAGTGACTTTGGGCAAGTGGCTTCCCCTCTTTGGGACCATTTTCACACATGTAAAACGAGAAAGTCCAACTGGATGAGCATGGGGGTTACCCCCGGCTGCCCCCTTCCTTAGCTTTGTCCTCCCAGGCCCCGTTCAGTTCAGTGGTGGGCCAACTAATCTGTGCTGCCCAAAGTTAGTCATTGAAATGTCTCCAACACCATTTATCAGGCCCTTTGCATTCACTGAGCTGTTTCACTCCAGAGTCCAAAGCTCCCTGGTGAATTCTCACTGACACTTATTATGAGGATGCTAGGAGTGTTTCAGATCCCATGATGCTAATTTCTCAGCATTAGACCCATTTTCCAGTAAGGTACTTAAGAGGCAATGGACTCCATAGACAATGACTCCTCAGATCCTCAGGATGGGCATTCTTAGAGGCATGTAGAATCTGAAGTGACTGCCCAGCCCAGCCCAGGACAGCCAAGGGGGGCTGGCTCCTCTGATCCCATGCCCTGGGGCTTCAAAGACAAGTCACGGTACAGGGAACATCACCTGATGTACTTCTTATTACCTCAGGAGCCACGAGTCTGCGAGAGAAGTCTGTAGCCTCTGAGCTCAGCCCTGCGGCCTGGAATTTCAGAGAGACTCTGAAGGGCTGGTGAGGAAAACCCAGGGCACGTTGGAACACAGAGCTTTAATCACCCCTGGCAAACTGGCAGGAGCCAGGAATGAAGGGGCCAAGAGCTCTCTGGAGCCATCCCCTCCTTCTGGAACCAGCTTCGGAAGGTCATGGCCGAGCCCCCTAGTTCAGGGCCCTAAGATCCAAGCCCTGCTGACCCCTGATAATGTTTAAAGGGACCCCAGAGAGAATCTTGATCATCAAGTCCTTTATCTTACAGATGTAGAAACCCAGGAAAGGCTTGGCCTAAGGCCATAGAAAAATGGGACAGCCAAGGTTCAGACCCATGTTTCCTAATTCCCAGACCACCATTTGTATCTTCCACTGCCCCACATTGCTTGGTTACAGTCCAGCCTTTGGCAAGGTATCCCAAATTTGGCGAAAATGTTGATGTCTTTTCAGCAAGACTTAGTAACTACAGACAGTCCAGGGGAGATCCTTTTTTGAGTGACTGATGCTTTTCCAAAGTCATTGATGAGCCTACAGGGATAAAGCCTCAGTCTGTGGATGAATTGGTATGGGGAATTCTGAAATGAAGAAACTCCCTTTTACAGATCAAATTAGTACCTTTTCTGCACAGATCCCCAGAGTGTTAAGAGGTTCAGTGACCTGCCAGGGTCACACAAAGGAATGAATTCTAGTCTTCCTGGTTTCTGGGCTCTCTTTCTATCCACTGTACCCCCCTGCTCTCAGGCTGCCACAGGATTCTATTTTCTGTGCCAAGAGCAAGTCAGATGTGACAGGGACCTGGCCTGGCAGCAGTTGCCCCTATTGGACTTCCCATCAGCCCTGTGACATCGGCTGCTCTGAGCCTTAGCCTCCTGTCTATAAATCAGGTCTAAGGGTATTTGCTATTTATACTTGATGGCATCGGTGTACGCCTTAAAGCTTCATGGAAATGGGAATCTGAGAAGTTTAACTGCGGGGAAGTTTCAAAGGAATTCACCAATTTCATTTGACCTAAAGAGGAAACAGAAAACAAACTAAGAAATTGCACCAGGCCACAGGCTGTGGGAGTGGGAGCGGGAGCTGCCCAGCTGTCTGGTTGTTTTCTTGGAGGAAAGACCAGGTGCTTCCCCTTCCATGCTATGCCAGGAGAAGGACTGCTATCCTCTCTCTTTGTGTCCCCTAGTTCCTCTGGACTTTGGGTGTGGCAGTGCTCACCTGGTCATTCTGGGAGGTAGAGTCAGTGTGGATCCAGCTTCTTCCCTGTTCTGCCTATCAGGGAAATCTGCTTCACTGAATGGCACTCATCTCATTGAAGAGCTTAAGAAAACAGTCTCTCTTCATGACCAAAGAAACAAAAGGAGAAATAAAAATATTAATGAACAAGCCAAATAGAACTCAGCTACCCCCCCAGCTCCCTGCCCACAACAGACTCTGCTAGGCTCAAGCTGTCACAATTACTTGAGAGGCAGGCTCCAGACCGGGCTTAGGGACCAGGTTCAGTTGCCCACACACAGGGCCTTCCCTGGAACTCGATTGTATCTCAACCATGGGATTCAGGGAACATCCCCAAAGCTGTTCCGCTCATGGGAAAGCCTAGCCATCCCCACTTTGCTTTCCCTCTGAGATCTCCTTCCATGTGCAGAGATATATGTCTTGTGTGAACCTAGTTGTTCATTTATTGTCCTCTCCTTTGGATCAGCAGCCCCTTGAGGTCAGGTTTCTGCCTTTCTTTGCTTTCCTGGCACTGAGTAGTCCTCTCATTGCTGAGTCCTCTGCAGAATACTCTCCCCTCATCTGCACACTCTACTCTCTTGCCTCTCCTGGCTTCTGAACCAGTTCCTCTCCAGAGGTGTAAACTTGGCTCTCTGGTCTCTCATAGGAATTTGGCTGTGGATCCAGAGTAGACTGTCTCTGTGATCACAGCTGCCTTGCCTTCTTCTTTTTCACTTCTCCCTACAGTCCCCTTTGTTGCTGCCACACATACTGGACCAATCTCTCCTCCCCTTATTGGCTCCCTTTGAATGTTCTTCATTCAAAGGCCAGGGTTGGCCTCAAAACATGGAACCCATGTCTTGTCAGATAGGACACAGATGCAGCCCACACTACACAACATTGAAAAACAACAATGGTGGACTGAGATTTCAGATTCAGAGAGCTCACATTAAACTGAGAGCACAGTCAGTAAGTAGAAAGTCTCTACATTATAAGTGAGGGAGTTGAGGTGAGAATCCTGGCTCTGCAAGACTCTTTCTCCATCTGGGCCTCAATTTCCTTATCTGTAAACTGAGGATGTTGGGATAGGCTTCCCAAGGTCCTCCACAGGTTCAGTTTCCATAGTCTGAGGTACACTCCGGAAATGGGTTGTGTTCTCACATTTGACAGAGGTAGGTTGGGTTCTTTGTAGATGTTTTGTTGTTTTTGTTCATTTGTTTTAATATAGTTCTTTGTAAAACATTTAAAATGGGCGATTCTTATTTATTTGTTTGCTGCACAATTACCTAGCTGTTTCATTTTCTTTTTCTATATAGCATGTCTACAAGGGGAGGGTCATCCTAACTGGTCCCATTTCTCAGATTAGGTATGTCAAGAAGTACAAGTTTCCTGAGCCCCTCTGGACTCAAACCACATCCAGTTTCAGAACTTCATGGAGTCCAGTGTTCTGTGGGTTAGAACCAGAGGACAGACATTTATCCAACCTTGTGGACTTGGTCTTGGCTTTGTCACTGGCTTTCTGCTCCTGCTTAAGCAATGAACTTGACCGCCTAAGGGCTTTACCCAACCCACTTAAATTATACTTTCCTCCTAAAGGACTTAAACATCCTTCTTCATCTAAGGTTTATTGGGATTTTCATAATGTTCATTAAAATGTTATCCCAGGGCAATCTTGGCTAAAGCTCCCATCCCTTCCCACCTTTTCCCACTCTCCCACCCCTCCCCACCACAAAAGAAAGGGACAAAATTCAGAATAGATTCCTTGTGTCAGTTTCACAATTCATTCCTGACCCCATGTGCTTTCTAATTTGCAAAAGAAAAATAGTGCTAATATGCCTTTATTTTTTTTCTTTTGAACTTTTTTCAGTTAACAATCATTTATTTCTCCTTGGCATCCCTCAACCCACATTTTAAGAAGAGTAAAATCACAACTCTTGTAACAAATATGCAGAGTTAAGTGCATCCAATTCCTGCATTGGCTCTGCCCAAAAATGTACCCTGAGTATATCATAGCTCCGTCAAGAGGCCTCTCTACAGTATTCTTCATCTCTGAGCCTTTGGAAGCCCAGTTGATCACTGCAGTCTTTCAAAGGTGTTTGTCTTTACAATGTTATTGTTGTATAGACTGTACTCCTGATTTGTTAAAAGTTACTGACCATTGGGTTTTGCTTTGAAATGCTATAGTACTGCACAAAAAAATAATGTTTACTGTATTTTGAAATGAGATATATTCTTTATTTAGAAGTGGAAAGAGATGGGGCTTTAATGAATAATTGGACCCTTTGACCCAGAGGTATATTCTCTCCTATTGTTTCTTTCATTTATAGTGTTCAGGATTTTTGACTAGTTTCTTTTGGGAGACCTATGATTTTTAAGTTGGATGTGTGTGTGTGTGTGTGTGTGTGTGTGTGTGTGTGTTTTGGTGTTTAGTCATAGATGCCTGAACTTGTTCACTAGATTGCAGGCCATATTTCCTTCTGTTGTTAACATTTTCCCTATTGATTTATCTGCTTATGTTCAAGGCCTTCTGAGATCTTTGGAGGTTTGGAAATTGAACATGGCCACCATATTGGTTGGTTTTGTTTGATTTTCTTTGTCATGAGAGGATTCTGCGCTTATGTGAGGAGGGGAGGAAGCCCATTTGAAAATAGCTAACATCACAATGAAAGGCAGAAATAAAAGATATCTGAAAATCTTTTTTATTATCATGAACATAAACATCAGGAAACAAGAACATTTCCTAATAAAAGAGCAAAGAAAGGATGCTTTATGTAACACCAGGAGATTCTATATAGCTAGTCTTTTTGTTTTGTTTTCTTCTAGGCATAGATTATACTTAACTCAGAGGTGCTTTTTTTCATCCTCTTCTTAATTGCCCCCTGTTTTCTTCTCAGGACCTAAAAAACATTCAGTGACAGCATTGTGGTGGCCCTCTTTCCATTCGACTTTGAGGCTACTGCTGCAAGACTTTCCCCATCATGGGATTTCTTGGCAATTCAGCCAGGATGGCCTAATTATTGCCCCTCACATGATGCTCTTCATCTCCCATCTCTGCCTCCTTCACCTGGGATTTACAGGGAGTTTCACAAGGTTCATTAGAATGTTGTCCTGGGGCAGATTTGGCTAACGTTCCCACCCTTCCCCCATCTTCCAAAGAAAGGCACTGAATTCAGAATTTTGACCCTCATGCCTGGTGTGCTCTCCCTCCTCACCTCCACCTCCTGGCTTGGTTGCCTTCCTTGAAGGCTGAGTTCAAATACCATCCATGATCGAGACCTTTCTCAGCCTCTTCCTCAGATAGTGCTTCAAATTATACTACATCTAATTTGTTGTATGCACATGGTTATTTCCATGTTGTCCCCCCCCCCACCTCCCCCTGCATTAGAATGGGAGGGAAGGGACTATTTTTCCTTTCTTTGTATCTCTAGTGCTTAGGGTAGTAAAATTTTAATAAGTGCTTGTTAATTGACTGACTGATGGACTGGAATTATCATAAGTCATTGCATTTATCTGGATTCTTGTCTTTTCCAGAAGTCCTCATGATATTATAGTTCTATACATTCCTCCTGGTTCTGTTCACTTCACTCAGTACATGTTCTTACAATTCCTCCCAGATTTCTCTGAATTCATCCCTTTCATATATATATTTGTCTTTTAATGGAGAAGACATCAATGTTTTTTTCTAAACGTCCTCATACCCGATTGAAAGGAGTATTGGTGCGAGGTGTACCCTCAGGGGGTCTAGGGCAGTTCTACTGAAGCCTGGCCAGGACTGACGGTTAAGTCATTATCAGTCAGTCCCCTTACCTAGCTGGTAACTTAGTGAGATTTCCTAAACCCTTGAGAATGATTTATGATCCCTTTTGGTACTAACTAGCTTCCAGTGTGGGGTGGATGTGGGGGATCAAAGGCTCTGGATTCTTTCTTTCCAAAGATGGTGGTGGTGATGGTAGTCGTGGAGTCCCCAGATGCTGTCAGCAGCCACAGTTAAGGAGCAAAGGACTCATAAGGAACAGGGGATTTGACTCAAGGATGGAACCAAATTATTATTTTATACAGCAAAATTCCAGGCCAGTCTAGGCCAAAACAACTGTGTTCTCTTCAAGGGAATCGTTGAGGATTTGAAGTTAGCTGTGCCTCACCTGCTGAGCTGTGTGTGTGGGTAACTTGGAGCCCACCTTTGAGCCCCTGGAGATCAGTGTTTTAGCCTTATTTCACTTGGCTTCAGAGGTCAGCACCAGGTGCCTCCTCCCATGCCCAGCAAACACAGAGGGCGCTGTGATCCGACAGGGAGCTCCGATTTAGCAGAGGACGAGTTCCCAGCAGCAGCACCACACGTAGCTCTTACCTTAAGCTCATCTGAAGAGATGCCAGTGCCATTGAGCACAGTGTTCTTGTGGGAGGTGGAACATGTTCCCAAGCATTGTATTGGAAACACTGACTCTTAGGTGTTGTGGAGCTGAGCTGTGTGTGGGCCAGGACCCTGGGAGGGCCCCCCATCCCTCACATTGGAGATAAAATGAGACTGATTCTCTCCACCAGATCCCACTTGTACTTTGGAGGTTTTCCCAAGTGGCTCCTCCTTCTTTTCGTTCTGATGATGGGAACAGTTTGACTTTTTCCCATTGCCAGATTTATTGCTGCCAGTCCCTTCAGACTCGTTAATGCTCTGGTATGAATGTGGGGAGCAGAGGCCTCCATTACCTTCTCCTTTGACGTCAGGGAGGGAGTCATCCCTTGGGGCTCTCCTACATGAAATAGCTCAGCATTTGTATTGCAATTAAAATTCATAAGTATATATTATTAAACTCTTCTGACTCATCCCGTGGCTTCTCCTCTGCTGGAAAACTGCCAGGAAATGTCCAATCTATGTTTATGAGGAAGGCAGCCTGAAGACTAAATCTTCCCCTTTCTAACTTTATATTTAAGTCTCTGAACCTTACTTTCCTCACCTGTAAAAATGGCAATGCTCACACTTGCCCTGCTTCAAGGTTGTTGGGAGAACCAAATGAAATCACTTAGTTGTATGCACCTGGCAAGATTATAGCTTGGAAAGAGCCTCCACATATATCATGTGCATGTAACCCTCTGAAGTGAGGCACAGGTGCGTGATACTGCTTTTGCTAGGGATGCTGTAGGGAGGCACCTCAAGATTCCTAAAGGGGATGTGTGCTCTGGGCTGCTTGAAAGTTAGTACAGTCCATGCTTAATCCCTTCAGAATCCAGCATCTCTCATGACCTTGTCATTCAGGGGAAATTGTTCTCTAGAGGGCTTTCGTTCGTCTCATCTATTGGGCATTTCTTAATCCTCCTCCTCCTTTTTGCCTTCCTGGATGCCCTTGTAGAGGAGAGAATTCTCCTCTCTAGGTTTTCAAGTCAACATTCCATCCTGGTTCAGTTATGGATTGGGCCACACAGACTCTAAATCCCTTTAGAATCTGAGATTCTACGACGTAGTCCTTGAGTGGTCAGGCTAATGATAAACTCCCCTTTGGTGAGCCATGTCTCTCTGGATAGAGTGTGGCATGTCTGTTTATGCAGTAACAGTGCCTTGTAGCCAGTTCTCCCATAGAACAACCGTGTTCCCTCAGAGGGTATCACCAACCCCTCAGGCACCTGCTTGGACCCTGGGGCTTATCTGGGACTCTCTCCTGGCCAAGTCCTGCCAGTTCTCACCCTTCTCAGACTCTGCAGCATTTGGCCCTGGCTATCACTCTCTCCTCTCAATATGCTTCTCTCCTCATTCCCCTCCTACCTGTCTGACAGCTCCTGTTTAGCATTCTGTGATGGTTCCATCCATGTTGTGATGATGAATGCTATGTGTCGTCCAAGCCTCTTTTCTCTCTGCATTATCTCCCTCGGTGAAAGTCTCAGCTCCCTTGGATGCCATCATCTCTATTAGAGGATTCCCAGTCCTGTATTTCCGACTTTGATCTCTCAGCTGAGTCCTAATCCTGCATCTCCAACTGCCTCCTGGGCATTTCTGGGGGCTCCATAGGCATCTCAGCCTCCATTTGCTCAGAGCAGAACTCGTTTTCTTTGTTCCTAAACCTTCCCCCTTTTCTGAACTTCTCTGTTGCCACAGAGGGCACCACCATCCTGTATTCATTGCATTCCCAGCCATTAGCAATGAGTGGCTCGTAGTAGGCACTTAATAAAGGCTTGTTATTGTCACTGCTGCTATTGGAGCTATCTCAAAATGAAAGTGGCTGTCTCCAGAGACAGTGGTCTCACTGGGGAGTTTGCCCAAAATGCCAGCTGACCATTTGTTGGGAGTGGGGTGGCAGGAATGTGTATCCCAGTGGGGGTTAGACGATGGGCTCTCTTCTAACTGCAATCCCATGGTTTTACCAGGTCTTATGAAAAGAATTCAGACTCAGGGAGGGACAGCAGATAAAAAAAGAGGGTGCAAGTTCTTATTTCCAAAGGACCAAGTGTAAACCTTTAGCTAGAAAACAGCCATCTCTGCTCTTCTGTGTAAGTAACTGGCCCCCCCAAGCTGTCCTCTAACCATCTAGTCCCCAAGTCTTCCTTCCTCACTTGGTCAGTCTGCACAGTCAAGGTCAAGATCAGAGTCCTAGGAGCTCTCCAGGGTTACCGTTCCCAGTTCCCAAGAAGGCCACATGCGGGGTGACAGGGAGAGAGCACAGCTTTCCTCTTGGTAGATTCCTTTGTGAGTGACCAGAAAACCAACCTTTGACACTTCCCAGAGGCCAGTGGAATGTGGGAGGAGTCAGTGCCTCAGTGTCAAGGCCAGAGAGAATGAGCAAATTAAATCAAGTGAGTTTTTATAATGGAACACTGGCCAGAACATTTACCCAAAATTGGAGTTAAAGGTGAATGACACCTTTTGAGATATACATTTGAGAAAGCACAAACTTGGCCGTAGCAGCAGTTGGGTTAGGAAACAGGGCTTGGTTACAGCTGTTAGTATTTTTAATGTGAAAAGGACCTTTCTTTCAGTAACAGAACAAAAGAAATCAAAAAACATGTCACAGGGTGAGGGGAGGAGAAATGTAAAGTGAGGCGGAAGACATGGAATGTGCATTGGGCCAATTCTTCTCTGTAAGTCTAAGGGGCATACAAGTAATCAAAGTCAAAGCAAGGGGAAATTCATGTTTAGACTTTTATTTCCTAGTTTTTTTTTTCCAAAAAGAGAAAACAAACATGTTGTTCTAGTGTTTGCTTTTAGGGCTCAGGGTGAGATGAACTTCAATCAGACAGATCCCACTAGACTGTGATCTGAGTTGGAGTGGCAGATCGGGGCCTGGACACTGATTCCCAGTGTGACCCTGGTCAAGGTAATTCCCCTCTCTAGAACTCAGCATCTTCATCTGTAAAGTGAAAGGGTAGTCTAGATAAGATACCTGGCATTTCTAAAAGGATGTTATGCTGATTCCCAGGATGTCAGACCAGGGTTCAGACAGGGTTCAGGGTGCGCTCCATGATCTGCTTACTCTAGAAAAGCCCAGGAAGTGAACCACACCTGGCATTTCCTTCATGTGATACTAAGTTAACAAGGTCTTTTGCCAACAGCTTCAGGAGAGGTGATTGGGCCTTTCCCAAGGCAAACCTATTTGGGCACCTGAGACCATGTGTCTCTCTGTGTCTCTCTGTCTCTGTCTGTCTCTCCACACTCTCTTGGCATTTCCACTTTGGGCAGGAAGATTGGTGGTGATAAGCAACTTCTGGGGCCTCTGCTTTAATGCTCGAGGTGTGCTAATGAACCCTCTTCCCAAATAGCCATCTGTCTCACAAGTTATACAACCAGGTGACACCCCCCCATCCACTTCTGCAGAAGCTTCCTCCAAAGCATCCCCAGCATTTCTTCCCTTCCCCCAGCCAAAAGGATGGACTTGTCACTGCTAGGAGTATCGCCACATTTTCCCTGCTGACCTTCTCGTCTCCATCCACTCTCACTCTTCGGAGACCCTCTATGCATTGGTCTTTCTGGGGCACAGGTATGAATTGTGTCACACCTAGGCTCAAAGCTCCACCATGGCTCCTGGTGCTCTCCTACCTAACTAGATGGATGACACACTGGATAAAATAATGGGCCTGGGGTGAGGAAGACCTGAGCTCAAATCCCAGCCTCACCCACTCACTGCTGTGTGACCCTGGGCTAGTCACTGCGCCTTGGCTTCAGTCTCCTCAACCATAATATGGAGACAGTGTCTGCACCTCCTTCCCAGAGTTGAGGAAAAAATGAACCGGTATTCATGAGGTGCTTTGCCAACCTTATAATGTCACATAAATGCTAGCTATTATTAAATGAGGTTCCTTTGTCTGGAACTCAACACCCTTCAAATAGGATTCTAAATTTCCTGTAAAAGCAATGTCACCTTTTCCATTAACCTCCTTAAACAGTTTTGATAGAAGGTTTCTTTCTCATCTAACCCACTGGGCCACTCATGGCCTTTTGAGTGCTTGATTTAATTCTCATTTCTATGACATCCCACTGCGCTGTTATCAGTCATTTGATTACATTTCTTACATAGCTGTTTTGTCACACTCTCTTGGCCTGAAAGCTCTTTGAGGGCAGGGGCCAGGTTTCACTTAGCAGCCCTGTCACCCCCATGCTTTTCTTCTTTTTGGAGGGCCATTGGGGTTAAGTAACTTGACCAAGGTCACTTGGCTAGGTTTTTGTTTGTGTGTTCATTAAGTGTCTGAGGTCAGATCCGAACTCGGGTCCTTCTGACTCCAGGGCCGACCCTCTACTCACTGCGCCACCTAGCCGCCCCCACTCTTTTCTTCCTGGTCCTTCCCTCAGCTCCTGTGGCTTTCTCACCCTGGAACATCTCTTTGCCAGGCCTACCCTTTTCTCATGAGTGGGTTCCTTCAGGGTTGCCCTCGGGAGAATGGGCCCAGGACAGACTTTAGTCTCCTCCTGACTGTGTTTCTGACTCTCTACTTTGCTGATGTGCCCCCATGTGAAGACCTTCTTTCTCCCCCTCCCGCCTTTCTGCTTGTTTCCCCATGTTTAAAGGTCAGCTTGTTGAGGGCAGGTGCTGCCTTTCTTTGTTCTGATATTTTTATCCTCCTTGTTCATCATTATGGGGCATGTAGGTGGGGCTTTGTAAATGCTTGGTGCCTAATACCTGCCTGCTTGCCCTGAGGACAGGGACTGGCTTCTGCCTGTCTCTGTATCCCCAGCACTTACCACAAGGTCTGGTACACAGTGGGTGCTAAATGATTGCTTTCTGGTTGATCAAGAAGCCTGTGGGCAAATGTCTATGGAAGGAACAACAGAGACACTGAGAATAACCAATGTTAAAATAAAGTTACCCTTTATTGAAAGACTCAGAGGAAAGCACGAGTGTGTTGTACAGTAACAAATGTGGAACCCCCCTCTCCAAAGCCGGTGAAAATGATCGGGGAAATTGCCTGCAGGTGATCTGAGCCCCAGGGACACACAGAAGAGGAAACCAGGCTGCTCCAGGAATGTTCCTGGAGAAGGGTAAGTGGCAGCAAGGACTCCCTGGTTCAAAAGGACAGGAACCCTCTCTGCCTTGGCCCGGAAGGCTTTGGTGGCTTCTTTCACTAATGACTTTGAGGAGGCACAGTGGATAGAGTGGGGGCCTAAGACCTGCATTCAAATCTTCCTTCAGACTCGACTAGATGTATGACCCTGGGCAAGTCCCTTAAACCCTCTTCATCTTCCCTCCTCTGTGAAATGGTGGCAGTGAGTTGTCATGAAGCTCAAATGGGCTACCTCAAAGCACCTCAAACCTCTGAGTGTCAAAGCTTGGGGTTCTGCCAAGTATAGAAAGGGGCGCCTTCCTGTTGAGACCTTGAGATCCTCAGCAAATGAATGGGAGGGCTTTGGGGGCTCCTTCTGCATGTCTGGAGGGGAGGGACTTTATCTTTGTACTCCTAGCACTGCAGCCTGGTTCGGGGCACGCAGAACGCACTTGGATTGGAAGGTCAGCTCCCCGAGGGCAGGAGCTATGTGGCTATTGTCTCTGTATCCCCAGGGGGTGGAAGGCACTTAATACAGGCTTCTTGATCAACTGATTGTTTGATTCTCTTGGAAGATGCACTGACCACAAGTCAAGACTGAAGCTGTAGCAAAGGGTCCCCAGCAACCAAAGGGAGGCTTCGGAGACTCATATTAACCCGTTAATTTATACCAAGACTCTGTACAAAAATAAAAGGTTCTAATAAGATTAACATTATTAAATAAATATTTGATAGAATACTCTTGGATACTTT
Source organism: Gymnobelideus leadbeateri (assembly GCA_011680675.1). Lineage (NCBI taxonomy): Eukaryota > Metazoa > Chordata > Mammalia > Diprotodontia > Petauridae > Gymnobelideus > Gymnobelideus leadbeateri. Next base: position 812,126 of record WOXC01009565.1, on the reverse strand, counting down.
TAGAGTTCATCTTTGGGGTTGATGCTCTGTTCATGGGTCCACTGTCTGATCATCTCATCTGCCTGCAGTCGTTCCTGAAGGAGATAAAACAGGAACCTCAGTTAGCACCATCTCAGCGTTACCAGCAGCGACTGCTGACTCACCCCTCAGGAGACCTGCTGCCTCATTCCTTGGCTCCTGGGCCATGTGACCTGACCAGGGGCTTTCCTTTCCACCCTCAAAAGGTCATGTCTTCTTCTTTCACTGTAGAAGTGGGGGGCTATGGGTGCCCAATGCTGCATATACTGCAAGATGAAACACCTGCTGTCTTTGGCCTGTCTTTGTTACAAGGGGAGGCTTTTGGGTAGTGGAGAAGGCAGTGACATAAAAACAAAAGGCATCAATAAGACAGACAAAAAAATGTTTATGTGAACAGAAAAGGTCAGACAAGCTACTCCCCAAACCTCAATTAAGATGCAAAAAATCAATGTCTGACTGAGGAGCACTAGCCTTCTATGCAGCTGGGCCAGGGGAGGGGAGAGAGCTGCCTGGAGTCAGGAAGACCTACCTGATTTCACATCCAGCCTCAGTTAGCTAGCTGAGTGACCCTGTCAAAGTCATTTCACTTCCATCTGCCTTCATAATAGCCCCTATACCTCCCAGGGTCATGGTGAGGATCAGATGAGAGAATAATTGGAAGGCCCTTAGCCCAGAGCTTGGCACAGAATAAGTGCGATAGAAACGTTGGCTACTATTGTCATTACCTGAGACAGTGGGGGGAGTGTGGGAGCAATGGCATCCAGTGCTCCTTTTAACCCTCGTCCAATTAGAGGCTAGGCGAGTGAAGCAATGTATTTATAGTATGTGTATGCAAATGTAATCTATTTAAAATTATATTTAATAATATAATAGTAAATAATATTTAATATGCATAGATATAGTATCTAGGTAATTTGTATGTGTAATATATATATATGTTTATACTCATATATGCATACAATATATCTCTATCTCTATATTGCTATGGCTAAACCTATGAATCATCTCCAAACTTTCCTTTTAAATGGTCATCCCAATAGCAAATCTTTCCTCCAAACCAGTGCCCGGAGTGAGAGGAGACAGAATCAGTGTGGACTGGTAGGAGCAGAGCTGGGGAGCAGTCTCCAGGGCACCTGGGCAGGCCATGGGGGGACTGAGGTAAAGAGCTGAGGTAGTTTCATCTGAAGAAGAGAGAAGGCTTAGTTCTATCTGAGCATTCAGGGGTCTGAAGAGCCATTATGTTTTAGCGAGAAGACATTTATTGTGGGTGGCCTTGGATGGGAGAAGCATCAGCCACTTTGCCAAGTTTCAGGGAGGCAAATTGAGTCTCGGTGTCTGGGGAAAACAAAGAAGAAAACCCGAATAAACAATGAACCCCATTGCAAAGTGAGAAAGGCACTCCCAGAGCTAGCAGGCCCTCCATCACACAGTGACAAGCTCCTGTCAGGTGGTAGTGGGACATCTGGGAAAGAGAGGACAGACACCTCTGAGGTCCCGTCTGACCTGTGGGTTCACCTGGGGTCACCTGGGACCCCCTCTGCACTGTGTCTGATCCTCATATATCACTCCCAGATTTGCAAAGCACTTGGCAGATATTTACTGTGATTCTTACAACAACGGGGCAGGCAGGCAGGTCCCGCTGGGGTCTCTCCCGTCCCCCGGCTCGTTTGCACATCGACCTTTGCAGGATGTCTCCACCACCAGACTGTGGCTCCTTAAGCACAGGGATGGGTGTTTACCTCTCTGTGTCCCCAGAACACAGTAGGAGCTTCATCTGTATTTGGTGACTTATCTGGTGCCTTCTCTAGGCTAGAGGAGCTTGTATTGGCCTGCTCCAGGTGGCACAGTGTGGGGAAGCCAGTGGGCAGCCGACGTGAGCCCGCTGCATGGACCAGCTCACAAAGAATGAAGGTGCCCTGCACAGGCATCCCCTTGGGCTGCACAGCCAGGGCCGGAGACTCTATGGAGCATTACCCACTTGTGCCACTAGATGTCACTGCTCTCTGATAAAAGATGGAGCACAACCTTGGAGTCCACATCTTTCTACCAATGGAGGAAACTGAGATTACATTGGAGCTTGGACTAAATGACTGGGGGAGGAATTTTGCTTTTCTGTGCCATTTTCTTTTTTTCCTTTCTTTCTTTCTTTTTTTTTTAGTTCACATCATTCATTTCCACAAGATTTTGAGTTACAAATTTTCTCCCCATTTTCTCCCTTCCCACTACCCCAAAACAGCGATCCCACTGAATATCCCCTCCCCCAATCTTCTCTGTCCTATGTCTTCCCCCCATCCCCCACTCTGACTTTCCAGTAGGGCCTGGTGGATCTCTATGCCCCAGTGCCTGTATATCTTATTTCCCAGTTACATGTAAAATAATAATAATTATATATATAAAACATTTGATTTTAAACCTTTGAATTCCAGATTCCTTCCCTACCTCCCGTCACCCATCCTTACTGGGAAGAAAAGCAATTCAACATAGGCTGTACATGTGTAGCCATGCAAAACCTTTCCACAATGGATATATTGTGAAAGACTATGTTTCCCTCCATCGCATCCCGCCCCCACTTGTCCTATTTTCTATTTTGATCCTGTCCCTTTTCAAAAGTGGATGCTTCCAATTTCCCTCCCTGACCCAGCCTGCCCATCTTTCCATCATACCCCTTTCATCCCCTTCCCTGATACTCTCCTGTAGGGTGAGATACCCTATTTAATGTGTATGTGATTCCCTCCCTAAGACAAATTCATTGAGAATAATGTTGACCCATTCCCTTTTGCTTTCCTGTTCTTCCCCTTCATTGTAACAGTTTTCCCTTGCCTCTTCTATATGAGATAATTTACCCCATTCTGTCTCTCCCCATCTCTTCTCATTATATTCCTCTCTCACCTCTTAACTTCACCTTTTAAGTATCATCCCTTCCTATTCAGCTGGTCCTGTACCCTATGTCTACGTATACATGTACACATATATACACACACTCACATATGTATTCATACACCCATATACCCTCCTATATAGACATATATGTATGCATGTATGTGTATAGACATACATATATATGTATATGTATACACACACACACATATATACACACACACACACACACACACACACACACACTTATATTCCCTTCAACTATTCTCATACTGAGAAAAGTTTCATAAGTTACAATTATCATTTTTCCATGTAGAATGCAAGTAGTTCAACTTTGATAAGTTTCTAATTATTTCTTTTCCCTGTATACCTTTTCATGCTTCTCTTGTTTCTTGTAATTGAATGTCAAATTTGCTATTTGACTTCAGTTTTCTCATCAAGAATTCTTGAAAGTCCTCTATTCCATTGAATGACCATATTTTCCCCTGAAACATGATACTCAGTTTTTCTGGGTAGGTAACTCATGGTTTTAATCCTAGCTCCTTTGACCTCTGGAATATCATATTTCAAGCCCTTTGATCACATAGTATAGAGGTGTCCAGATCCTGTGTTATCCTGATTGGGTTTCTATAGTATTCAAATTGTTTCTTCCTGGCTGCTTGTTATAATTTTCCTTGATCTAGGAGTTCCAGAACCTGGCTATAATATTCCTAGGAGTTTTCTTTTTGGGATCTTTTTCAGGAGGTGATCAGTAGATTCTTTCAACCTCTATTTTGCCCTCTGGTTCTAAAACAACTGGGCAATTTTCCTTCAGAATTTCTTGGAGGATGATTTCTAGGTTATTTTTTTGATCATGGCTTTCAGGTAGTCCAATAATTTTTAAATTATCTCTCCTGGATCTATTCTCCAGGTCATTGGTTTTTCCCATGAGATATTTCACATTGCCTTCTATTTTTTTCATTTGTTTGGATCTGCTTAACAGCATCTTGATTTCTCATAAAGTCACTAGCTTACATTTGCTCCAATCTAATTCTGAAGGAATGATTCTCTTTAGTGAGCTTGTGAGATTCTTTTTCCATCTGGAAAATTCAGCTTTTTAAGACATTCTTCTCCTCATTGCCTTTTTGAACCTCTTTTGCCATTTGAGTTTAGTGTATTTTTTAAGCCATTATTTTCTTCAGTCAGGCTGTTGACTCTCATTTTATAATTTCTTGCATCATTTTCAGTTTGCCAGAGGCGAAGTCTCACTAAGTAAAAGGCAGGAGAACCCAAGGGGAGTGCAGATCAGCACACGGGGGCTCTGGGCCTGAAAGGCCCCCTCTGTAGCCCTGGGAGCTAATAGACATCTGCCTTAACTTCATGAATGGACCAGTCTTCCAGTCTTTGTGCTGCTGACTGCTGTGTCAGAGTCTTTTGAATGAGGGGCCGAGGCTTGGTGACCTCCATCCATGGCCCTTTCAGGCACAAAATCCCTTGGCTCACGGGCAGAGATAGCTAGTTCTGGAGGAGGAGCCGGTTCCGAATCTGCTTAGGGATCTGATGATGAAAGTTGGAATGTGGACAGCGCCTCCAAATTTAGGATACAAAGGGACTCTTGAGGCTGCTCCACCCCCCTCATTTTATCCTTAAGGGAAGTGGGTAGAACAGAGTTCTAGGTGTAGAGTTGAAAGAAACTTTGGAGCCCAACTTATCCAGCCCTCTTCTTTTTTCAGAGAAGGAAACTGAGGCCCAGAGAGGTTGTGACACCTTGCTCAGGGAAGCACTGGAATCCGAATGCAGACCCCTGGCTTTAGCTCTCATCCCACAGCCCTACTCTGAGAAGTCCAGGTTTGTCCACAGTCACAAAGGTAGGATCAAGGTTAGGAGCTGAACTCCGGTCCAGACTCCAAGCACCGTGCTTTCTTCATTCCCCTGAGAACTACTTCCCAGCCCTCCCTAAGGGTAAGCAGCCTTCAATGAGACTCCAATGGACCCCCTGCCAATATGGGAGAGTTGTCGTTCCTGAGCTGTGGTGCAATCTGGGAAATGCCTCTTTATGGGATTCAATTTAATCTGCCATGCATTTATTAAGCCCCTACTAGGTACCAGGCCCCATGCTAGGCAATGAGGTTCTAGTGACTAAAATGAAACTGTCCTTATCCTCAAGAAGATTCCATTTTCCCTTGGGCAGGGAAGAGGGTGAGGGGATATGGGAAACATACACAACACAAGGCTGGCATGAAGAAGACCAAGGAAAGATCTAGATATAATGCCCTAGGAAGATGCTGGTAGAAAAGTCTTCATCTGTGGAGGGGAGGACTGGGGGAATTTCAGCCAATAAGTGAGAAGGTCTAGAGGCAGACATGTATGCTGGAAGGAAAGGTGGGGAGGGAGTGCATTCCAGACCAGTGTGTTTGCCTCTGTGTGTGTGTGTGTGTGTGTGTATGTGTATGTGTGTGAATGTGTGTATGTGTGTGTGTATGTGTGTGTATATATGTGTATGTGTGTGAATGTGTGTATGTGTGTGAGTGGGTGTGAGTGGGTGTGTCTATGTGTGTGTGTATGTGTGTGAGTGTGTGTGTGTGACTATATGTGTGTGTATGTGTGTGAGTGTGTGTGTCTGTATATGTGTGTGTGTATGTTTGTGTTTGTGTGCATGTGTATGTGTGTATGTGTGTATATGTGTATGTGTGTGAATGTGTGTATGTGTGTGTGAGTGGGTGTGTCTATATGTGTGTGTGTATGTGTGTGAGTGTGTGTGTGTGTGTCTGTATGTGAGTATGTGTATGTGTGTGTGTGTGTGTGTGTGTGTGTGTGTATGGGGAGGGGTCAACCCACATAAATGCATTAAAGATGGGAGAGGGCAAGAGATTAGCAAACAAGGAGGGGTCTGGTCTGGCTCCAGGGAATGTTTGTGAAGGGGAATAATGATGAATAAGGAGGTAAATAGAAGTTGGAGCCAGATTATGTTTCTAAAATGCCAGAATTAAGAGCTTCTCTCCCTAAGGTGAGAGGGAGCCATGGCAGTTTCAAGAGCAGAGAAGTGAGTTGGTCAGATTCTTTCTTTAGGAAGATTATTTTGCCAGCATTGTAGAGGACAGATTGGACAGGAGAAAGACTGAAAGAGAAAGCCTTGGGTGGCCAGATTCGTTGATTAGGGCAGCAGCCATCTTGTCTTCCAGTGGAATATCAGTCTCTTTCCATCCTCAGTATGTAGCTTACATTCTGACACACAGTAGTTGCTTACTAAATGTTTGTTAAATTGATTTGGAATGAAGTGAATTCTGCACCAGTACATTTTTCCAAACACGTTGGCCATCCTGGCAACATGATCCTTATGAGGTAAGAAAGGAAGAGAGGAATTCCCCTGAAATGCTTCATTCTCTATTGTACATGAAAGAGAACACTTTTCTTAAGAATTCCCCTAGTTTAGGGATTCCATGAGAAGGGCCTGTGTAGAGCAAGCCAACCCCACTGCAGACCACTGGGAACTTACCAACTCCCTGTACAATGGGTCCAAGGTGAACCAGAGAGCCACAGCACACCGCTGCCCCTTGGTCACAGCCTTCACCCCATGAGGGTTCTCTCTGCCTGAGGAAAAGCTGACCATTCGCCCACACTTTGGTTTGATGGAGGCCTGGGGGAAAAGCAAACAAGGTTTTAAATAATGGTGCATCCCTACCACCCACATGCCCACTCGGTGCCCCATTAAAGCCCCACAAGGGTAGGATGGTCAAGGTTTGCATGTGAGCAGTGTTCCTGGTGCCACCCCATGTGCATTGACACTCTCGGAGCTGCTGGGGTCAGGGCATCTCTGCTATGAGAGGAGAGAAGAGATGCCGTTTCTGACTTGCACAACTCACTGTGATGTCCATATGTGAGCTGGCTCTCAGGGGAGGGGGCTGCACTAAGTTCTACTAATGAACCACTTACTGGGAAGGGACAGCACTTTTTCCTGTTGTAGTAAAAGTCAAAGGAAGTGGCAAGTCACTGACATAGGCACAGTCAACATTGTAAAGGCGTTTTAACACCAGCATTGTGGCATGCTCCCCTCCCTCAATTATCTCCAGTTGATCCAACCTTTATCCTTTTCATTCAGACTTGTTTGCATGTCACCCCACCCCATTTAGACTGCAGCTCCTTATCAGCAAAGACTGTCTCTTGCCTTTCTTTGTCTCCCCAGGGTTTTAGTAAAGTGCCTGGCACACAGTAGGTACTTAATAAATCCTTGTTGACTTATTAGTGTAGTGGAAAGAGCACTGGGATTACAGTCATAGAATCTGAGTTTGAATCCTGGCCATGCCACTTAGCAGTTTGGCTTGCCTTGGAGAAGTCACAGCATTGCTCTAGATCTATAAAACAAGGGCTGGGATTAGATGGCCTCATGTCCCTCCCAGGTCTATGCTTCTACTATAACTCTGAGCACACAGTAAGTGCCTAATAAGTGTTCATTATGTGATTGGTTGATGTAAGTCTGGGACTCTGGTCCTCAACTTCCAACAAGTCTCAAGCAGGAAAGTCAGTTGGCCAAGGTCACATAGGAAGTAAGTAGTTGGGTGAGAGGACCTGAACCCTTGAAGGAGTTATCCCTTCTTTAATCAAATTGTGTGATTATCAGTTTTATTTGATACTTCTCAAGTAAAACTTATTGCTATTAAAATGAATGGACACAATGGGAAGGGCCTCAGAAGAAAATACGGGTGTGAGGAGGATTTGCACAATGACCACCATAACATGAACGGCTTCATATCACAGCACTGACAGCAGGAGCTTGCTGCCCACCCCATTTACAAAGGGAGACACGGAGGCACTCTTGCCGGCATCAGTAGGTAGTAACAGTGAGAAGAGGATTTGGAGAGCTGGAAGTCTGACACCTGGGCTGTCGCTCTGCACACTGAACCCCAAGGGAAGCATGTTCCATGGGGAGCATTAATGAGCAGTTGGGATTTGATTAATATTGCCCATGCTGCCTGGCATAGTGGGCCATAGAGGTCCTGCACTGGTGGCACCATGGACAGCACTCTGCACCTGGAATCAGGAAACTCAAGTTCAAATCCATCTTTAGCCATTTACTAGTTATGTGACTCTGGGCAAGTCAGTTCACTCTGTTTATGCCTCCGTTTCCTCAACTGGAAAACAGGGACAATAAAAGCACATACCCCATAGGTTTGGCACAAAGATCAAATGAGAAAATATTTGCAGAAAAAAAAGCACATAACAGTACCAGGGACATAGTAGGTGCTATGTAAATGCCTATTTCCTTATTCTTTTCCCCCACTTACCTCCCCCCCAACTGCTGAGATACAAAGTAAAGCACAGATACACGGGCAGGATATTTATTTTTGTTGCCTAAAGGTCTCCCTCACCAAAGAAGATATTATTGTCTAGAGAGAGTTATCCATAAGTGATAGAAATGTGTTTTTTAATAACACCAATAAAATGCACAAACATATGTATATATACACATATAATATATGTATGTGTAAAATATGTAAGATATATAATATAGTGTGTGAAATATAATACATAATGTTTAATAAAATAAATTACTGTACTATACTATAAAATAATTATATATATATAAATTTTAAAAATAAATATTTTAAAGATTTAAACTTCCAATAAAATCCTGCCCACACAATTTGGAAAGTACCAGGGGTCCATGCTGGACATGATCTCTAGTCCTTTGTCTCTAGTAACCTCTGAGCTTTACCACATTTAGCCCCTAGAGGGAGGAAAAGCCAAGAAAATGTTTTCTCAAGGCTTTTTCTCAAGGATCTTCAGCTCTAGTCAGTTTCAGGGAGACCTGATTTGTCTGTTTTTCTTTATTCACTTTACACTTCAAGGCTCCATGATTTACTTCATCAATCGTTGCATCTCCTCACTAATATAGATCACGGACCCTAGGCTTTAGAAGATTAGTTTTTGAGAGCTGCTATTGCCAAAAACCTTATCCTCGGGAGACCAGCTGTCTGGTGATTGGTCTCAGTATGTGCTAGGATGCTCCTCAGGAACCTAGCATCCCTTCTATCATCCATCACAGGGCTTGGACTAGATCCTTAGCTGGACAATCACAGCTTGCACTCCACTGACACCTTTGAGAGCCCAGGGACTCTTCCATACCAACAGACAGAATGCTAACCTAGGAGTCTGCTTGTGTATACCCCAGAGTGTGTGATCGAATTCTTGCTTCAGTTGGGCTATTGAAGGATGAAGATTTTCTCAGCCTTTATCTGCCAAGAGACTCCAGGAGAATAATTAGGCTGTCTATGAGGGTGAGGGGCACATGTTGCTCATGGAAGTACTAAGGTTTGGTTAATTTTAACTGGTCTCTAGCTATGAGGACAGAGCAGATATGCTCAGAGTTAGATGACTCTCCAAAGTCGGCAGTACCCCCACGATGAGAAGCCACTATTGCTCCCATCAGAGCCACAAACATGGTGCCAATGTCATGACCCATGGAGCACATTCCAATGGTGCTCTGAGATGGACTGACTGGGGTGTGTTTGGATACGGGTGCAGCAGGATGAATATTAGACCAGGCAGTGGGAGAGTTCCCCAAACTCTGTTACTAAAGAGCTGTGTGACTGAGCACGTCACTTGAATCTCACTGGGCCTCTATTTCCTAATTGTGAAATGATGGCACTGAACAAAATTATCAGTTGGTCAATCAACAAGCACTTCCTTATTAATCTTCTATGTGCCAGGCACCATTCTAGATGCTGGGGATACCAAAAACAATGACAAAGTCCTTGTCCTCAGGAAGCTTGCATTCTGCAGGAGAAGACAACATCTCTGAGGCTCCTTTCCAGTTCTGGATTCCCAGAACCTCCTTTGCCCATAATCAATGCAAAAGTTGTAACAATCAGGCCCCCAAACGGATGGAAAGAAGCTAATTTGTGAAGTTCTAGGAAATGGAGGGAGCTGGGCGGAGAATGGGGCATCTGGAGGAAGGTTACTTACTGTCACAGTTTGGGAATCCATTCCAGTGAAGATGAACTCTCCACCTTCAAAGTCTTCATTCATATAGAGGATGGCACTATAAGAAGAAAGACAAAGGTTATGATGAGGCCAGCTGCCATGAGCACCAAGCATGGCATTTCTGTGGCCTGGAAGCCCAGTGCAGTCATGATTGTCTCCTATTCCCGAGGGGCTACCATGCTCCCACAGGGGAGCTTCAGGCTCCCTCAGACCCTCATTTGTCCTCATCTAGAACATCCAACGTCTTCTTGTTATCAACTTCATCTGTTACACGTGCTCCCCCTTTCTCCATCCACATCCCACAGTTGCCATCCTGGGGCAGACCCCAATCGCCTCTCAACTGGATTACTGCAATAGGCTTCTATAGTTCTACCTGCTTCGAGTCTCCCTGCAGACCAATAGATCTCCCTTTCATCTTCCAAAATGATAGCCATTAGCTCACCCTTCTACCCTTTGTAGCCCAACCTCCACTCAATAAACGCCAGGGGGTCCCTACTACACCAAGGATGAAGTAAAAAAAACCCTCTTATTTCACTTTTAAAGCCTTTGCAACCTGGCCCCTTTACTGCCTTGTTGGCCTTCTCATATTTCATTTCCCTTCATGTAGGCCATAATCCAGCAACAGTGACCTCCTTGCTGTTCCTCCAAGGCAATGCTCCATTTCCAGTCTCTATGCCTTTGTACTGACTGTCTCCCATGCCTAGAATGCCTCGCCCCTTCACATCCATCTCCTGGTTTCCCTGGATTCTTTCAAGAAGGGATTTAAGTTCTATTTTCTGCAGGAGGCCTTTCTGGTGTTACCCATCACTAGCCCCTTTCCTCTGAGACCACCTCCCATCCATTCTGTATAGATCTTGGGTCTACCTAATTCTTTGTTGTTTCTCCCATTAGAATATGAACCCCTTAAGGGCAGGGACCCTGTCTTTGACTTTCTTTGTATCCCTAGGCCCTGCCACAGTGCCTATATAAGACATACCAGGTGTTTAATAAATGCTTGTTGACCTGCTCTGATCTGATCAGTCTCTTGCAGAACAAAGAATCAGAGCAAAAATCCCAACAACTGGACATAAAGATGCTGGAAGAGCCAAGGACCACTCCAGCTTCTTCTTGTTTGCTTCATACAAGCTCCCACCCTTTCTGACCTGTCACTCCTTATTGGTCCAATGGGCTCACTTAGCCAGGATGAAGGTCAGCCAGCATTTTTTGGTGGCCTCCGACCTGCCATGCAGAGGAGGATTAAGGGGCAGGTGGAGCCTCCCCTGCCCTTTATTTCTTGGGCTCCTTGACAGTTCCACATCTGTGCACTCCACCTTTCATCCCAGAGGATACCTGTAATCCCTAGCAGCCAAAGGAAACTCCTTCCAGCATTCGTTGGTGTCTGAGTCCAAGAAGCAGTTGTCAGCATGGATGGGGTGGCTGAGGTCATCCCTGTTTTGTGGCTGATCTGCCAGGAGAGGAGACCAAGGGAGAGTGAGAGATGGAGTGGGCAGCTTTCCCTCCATGCAGTGGGGACGGCTGAGAGGCTCCCTGAGCCAGGGAGCTTCTCCTTATCTGCTCTTAGTTATGTCACTTGGGGTGGGCCAGAAAAGAGACACATTAGAAAAGACAGGGACAAACCCGGGAGTGGATCTCATGCTGGAAGTCACCACTTGGGAAGGGTTCCATTGCCAACGACATTTCAAACCCACCAAGGAAGAGTCCACTAAGTTATTTGCTTTGCTTTGCAAAGACAATGACTGCTTATGATCTATGGGAAGGACAGGCAAGGACAATCAAGGTATCTCTGCCTTTAGAGGTGCTGATCTATCCTCCTTCCCAGCATCCCCCAAGGGGGGCTCTTCATGGGTCCTTTCATGTTAGAGGAAACCACTGCCTATGTATTAAGTGCCTGCTGTATGGCAGATAGTAGTGACACAAAGAAAGGCAAAATCAAGCTCCGTGCATTTGTGAGATCAGCTGGCTTTCTGGGAGAGGGAAGCAGAGGGAATGTAGGGGGGTAGGGGAAATGTTGGTGATGTAAGAAAAGATATCAATAAAAACTTGTAGATAAAGAAAAAGAAAGCCCTCAAGGTGTCCACATTCTGATAAGCAAGACAACATAGGAGGAACTACGGACATAGGAGCGTAATCAGTATGAGAGGAAGCAAGCTCAGAGAAAAGGCACAGGGACCATGGGAGTCACAGTGGAGGGAAGAGCCCAGGCTTTCCTGGAGGAAAAAGCAGGAGCTGATCTTGAGAGTCCAGGGAAGCCAGCAGGCAGAGCGGAGGAAGAAGAACAGCCCAGGTATGCGGGGGGGGCGGGGTGGGGGGGGAACACCCTGCAATGTCTGGAAGATGTTGTCCTGGGTGAGGGGGAGCAAGGAGGCCAGTGTCACCAGCTCAGAGGTCACGTAGAGGACTGAGGTCTGGAAGGGCCTCAGCCAGAGGAATTTACTGAGTAGTAAGGAGGGAACGGTCAGAAGGGGGCTTTAGGAAAATCACTTTGGCACCTGGGTGGGACATGGTTTGTAGTGAGGGGAGGAAACAGAAGAATGTTTTAATAAACCAGTGAGGGGGCGGAGGGCCAGGCTTAGGGTGGGGACAGTGTGAAGGGGACACATGTGAGAGGAGTAGGTAAGGCAATGGTGACAAAAGGTAACATTTCCATAGCACCAGGCGTTGTGATAAGCACCTTACAGTTCTTATCAAATTTGTTCTTTGGTGCTATTGTTATACCCATATTACAAGAGAGGAAACTAAGGTAAATCACGGTGAATTAACTAACTCAGGGCCACACAACTAGTACGTGAGGTCAGATTTGAACTCAGGTCTTCCTACCTTCAAGAGAGCCACTCTCTCCACCGTCCACAATTCTATCCACAATTTATTAAATATACAGGGTGAGTGTGAGTGAGGAGTCCAGGAGGAGGCCAAGGATTTGAGGAAGGATGATACCTTTGTAGGTAATAAGGAAGTGCGTGCAGAGGGGAAGGAGAGCTTGGGTCTGGTACAGTGGCACACGTGTGGGGGCAGGGAAGGGGGAAGGCAGAGAATGAGTTCTGCTTGGCTTTTACATTTGAAATGCCTAAAGGACCTTGGGTTTGAGGTGTTAAAGAGGCAATTGGTGATATGGGACTGGAGGACAGAAGACAGATTAGGTCTGTCTAAAGAGGCCTATCGCTTATCTAGAGATGATCATGGAGGTCACCAAGTGAGAGAATCCAGAGTGAGAAGAGAAGAGAAGAGGGCCCAGGCCAGAGTCCTGGGCAGATGCTCACTGTCAGTTGGTATGATCGGGTGAAGACCCAGCAAAGAAACCTGAGAAGGAGGGGTCTGAAAGGAAGGAGGAGAGTCACAAAGAGCCGTGCAGCCCCCCAAATGGAGAGGAAAGGGTGTCTAGGAAGAAATGATGACTGGCATTGGCAAAGGCTTCAGGGATGTCAAGAAGGATGAAGAGGGAGAAGAGGCGGGGGAATGTGGCAGTTAGGAAATCATCTGGACATTAAAGAAGATAATCTCAGTCTGGTTGGAGTCAAAGTGCAAGGGTTTAGGGGAGGAGAGGAAGAGGAGGGAATAAGGAAAGATGAATTTCTGAAGTTTAGCCAAGAAAGAAAGGGAAGGTTTAGGATGGCAGCTAGAGGGGGTTGTTGGATCAAGTGGAGTCTTTTCAGGGCTAATGGGAGACACTTGTGTGTTTGTAGCATCAGGGAAGAAGCCGGGCCATATATAGACAAAAGCTGGGGGGCGGGCAGTGGAGATAGCAAAAGGGGGAATCGGCTGGAGAAGACAGAAGAGGGGAAAAAAGGGTCCTGCTTCTGGGTGCCTTGGCCAGAAGAACGTCTACTGCATGAGAAAAAGGGATGAAAAAGGAGAGAGCTGCAGAAAGCATCTGAGTGGGGTGAACTGAAAGGGAGGGGAGAAGAGGTCTCAGCAGATGGCCTCAATCACTGTAGTGCAGTAGCAGGTGATGTCCTCATCTGAGAAGGCGAGAGGGCTGAGGGGTGAGGAGACTAGGACAGGGATAAAAAGCTTGGGAAGCAACACTGTGCTAAGAGGGACAGTGGAGTCATCAGAGGATTACCTTGGTGCAGTGAGAACCCAGGCAGGATTAAGGACCGTGAATCTGTAGCAGACACAGACAGCAGTTCCAACATTTTTTCTAGTTTCATTCAGGGCTCAGTGGATAGGAAGGGAGAGAGTGGAAGCTGGGAATGATCGAAGGGCTTGGGTGAGGGCTTGGGTAAGTGGAGAGGACAGCTGAACCTACTGGCCAAGGGGTCGAGATAGGGAAGGAATGAGGGTGATGGCCTGGGAAAGAACTGAGGGCAGAGGGACTAGAGGTCTCCAGAAGGACAGAGAAGAGGGTTAGAGGTAATAAAGCAGAGGGATAGAGGGTCCATTAAGAGACCATGGTTAAATAAAGGGATTTGGGAGTTCACGCACAGAATCCATTTTCTATGTTGGAGAAACACAGAGGGAGGGAGAAACGTTCCAGCGGGTGCTCTGAACTTCGTTAAACTGAAGTGAAGAGTAGAGAAAAGGGGAAGCTCAAGGTCGGGAGGGGCCACTCACTTAAAGCCTGCAGACTCTAGAAGCCCTTCCGCCAACTTCTTTCTCACAGGTCATTTTTCAAGATATTTCCATTGAGTTTGAGAGAGAAGCCAGCAGGGTTTAGGCCTGATGCCTCACCTGAGAGAGGTGTCCGGCACACCAGGTGGGTGAAGGAGAAGTAGAGGGTGGAGTTGAGCATGAAGTAGGACTGGACGATCTTGCGGGCCTTCTCGCTGACGTCGTAGAACAGCCGAGCGCTCTTCAGGGGCACTCGGCCTTCGGACCCGAACTGAAGAGAAACGAGAAACCACTGAGTCGCTCAGAAGAAGGGGACCCGAACACAGTCTTGTGCCAATCAGGCATTCGGAGCTGGGGGAAGTCTGGGGGCCGTCTAGTCTACCCCCTTCCCTTGACAGATGAGGAATGCTGGAGTCAGTGTCCCTGGGACTAACTAACACAGGGAGCTGGAACTGGAAGCCAGCCCTCTGCCTATACATCTGGGCCTCTTACCTCTCACGACCAATGAGATAAACACTAGGCAAGGGAATGTGTCCTTTGTTCTAGGCCTCAATCTATCTATTTATAAAATAAGGGTGCCAGTAGATGCTTGTGGAATTTGGGGGTACCCAGGGAACCATTTGAAAAAACAGCTAAGAAGGCCTTCTAGATGGTGAAATCTTGAAGAGAAACTACAGCGCTGGGTGAAATACCAGGCCTGGGACAAGAATATCATAGTGACTCTGACCGAGGGGATGCCTGGGTTCCCAGGAAGGTCCTAGAACCCAGAAGGTTACAAACATTGAACATCTACCATGTTGATGTCCCCTGGCCTGAGAGCAGATCTAGTGGCTACACATGTAAACACTTGCAGAATATTATTATTAAAAATAATAACAGTTAACATTTGTAAAGTGCTTTAAGGTTTCTAAAGCACTTTACATATATTGTTGGATCCTCATGGCAAGCTTATGAAATAGAGACTATTATTATCTCCAGGGAAGTTAAGCAACTTGCCCAGAGCCAAACTTGTAGCAAGCATGTAAGGCAGGATTTTAACTCAGCTGGCCTAGGTTTTGGTCAATGATGCCTCCTGAAAAATGACTAGGAAATGTCTGTTGGCTTCACTAGGCTCTGTAGAAGCCCATTTTTCAGAGTCTTCTCCATGATCTTGCATTCATAGGCTGGACCCTTAGGAATCTCAGTTGAGAAGGGAATCCTTTACCTTGAGGGCTCTTAGGATGGTAGCACCTTCAAATTTCTCATTGGGTGTGAGGGGTGACACTTCCCCTTGATACCCACTACCAGCAAGCATTATTCTCTGAAATCAAAGCACAGAGACAGAGCCATGTTAGGGAGAGTGATGGTGCCATATGACATATGCACTGCTTTCTCTTTCTCATACATCCCTTTAAATCTTCACTAATCCCCCAGGGAGGTAGGTGAGTGGGATCCGGGCTCCTTCACTGGAATTCCCGGCCCCATTTTTCCTACTCAAAGACCTGCCCCCCAACCCCAAAGTCTCGGAAAGACTCACAGAATGTCAACGTTGGAAGGCATCTCCATGGGCACCCAAACTCAACCATATTAGGCAAGGGCTCCCCTCTACCAAATACTATATTCTGTCTCTGCTTGAAGATCACCAGTAAGGGAGGATCCATTCAACACTGGGTTGCATTTAGAGTTAAAGAGTATTTTCTTTCTGTGAGGTTAGATCCACTTCTGTGAAATTTTGACCCACTATGCCTGATAAGACCCAGTGGAGCAAAGCTAGTCCCTCTTCTGCTTCTCAAGTACCCAAAGATGGCTAACACCCTTCTGCTTTCTAGCCTTTGCTCTGGTATCCCATCTTGGGGCTAAGCTTCAAATGGTCTTCACATGACAAAGCCCTCAACCATCCTGGCCACCATGATGGACTCCAGAACTGAACACAAAACACACCCCTGACCTTTTACTCCCAAGTGACCCCAGCTAACACACCCTGGCCAAAGGAGACACAGCTGAGGGAAGGAAGAGAGAAGAGAGCCCCCTATCCCCCCTCCATGCAGCAAGGACACCAGCAGCCTTCCCTGCTGCCTTCAGCTCTTACACTGGCCATGCTTTGGAGTTCTCTGCACTCCTCCTCTGACAGGACATTATCGAGCAGCATCCGCTGGGTCCCGTTCAGCTGTTCTGAGTTATAGACAAACTTCACGTGGCTGTAGAGCAGTGGCCCCCCTGCAGGGACAGACAGCTGTTGAGCAAGGCCAGAGCAGAGGGCCAGGGGCCTGGAAGCACAGTCAGAGTCTGTGTGGGGCTGGGATGTGTGGGAAAGAAGTGGGGAGTGTGGGAGGGGTCAACTTGATCCCCTTCCAAATCAGAGAAGGCCTAGATTAAAACACTGTGGAACTGGAAGAGGCCTCCCAACACATCTGTTCCACCTCATAACTTGGCATGAATCTCATCTATGATACCCTCTAGACCAGGGGGCTTAGCCTCCTGGCGTCACGGACTCCTCTGGCAGCTGGTGAAAACTGAGGACCCACTCAAAATACTTTTTACACATTCCAGATAAAATACACAGGATTACAAAGGAGACCAATTATATTGGAATAGTTACAAAAATATTGAAAAAGCAAAACAACCAAATTGATGGACTCCCAGGTTAGGAATCTGCATGATGCAGGGAATTGGGCCTGGGATCGGTAAGCCCTGAGTTAGAATCTCCCCTTGGACTGTTAGGAGCTGTGTGATCCTGGCCACATCACATCACCTCTTACCCTCAGTTTCTCCATCTGTGAAATGGGGACAATTATAGCACCTACCTCACAGCAGCACTGTGAAGACTTCATGACAATAGCGTATAGAAGGCATTTGTAAGCATTCAAGTGCTATGTAAATGTTAGCTACTACTTTTGGAGCTCACTATTGGAAGCAAATTCTATTCTGGATAGTCTACTGGGTGGGAAGTTTTCTCTTAAATTGAAATATGTGGGTATTTTTCCCCCTTCCATCCATCCATCCATCCATCCATCCATCCCAGAAACACTTGTTAAGCTTATATTTCGTCCAAGGCACTAAGGACAGAGAGACAAAAACCAAACCCTGTTTCTGGCCCTCATCAAGCCTAGCTTCTCTTTCTTGCTTCTGGTCTTGATTTCTAGGCCCCCACCTCGAAAGGCTCTGACTGCACTGGCCAGCTGGTGACGTTGCTTCCCAGATCATGAAACCATTAGGAAGTAACAAATCTCACTGACTTGTTTCTGTTTCCTGATCAGACACATGGGCTCAGCTCAGGGCTTAGCCTCTGACCCCATCCTTGCCTCCAGAATGCCATGAACGGCCGATTTGGTCTTCTGGTTTGCCCAGCTCAAACGCTTGGCTTCCTGTGTGACAAAGGCTTCCTTTAAGCTGGTCTAACTTTGGCCTCCAGCTTTTCCCCATTTGGGGGGCCACATGTAGCCCTACCTTCCAGCCCCCCAACTTTTAACATTGACAACTCTGTAGCTCCCTCGCACCTAGGGATATGCTCCCTCTTCCCCGTACCAGCCCTTAGTAAGACTAAAGGTATCTGTGGATGGCACCATGACCATCTCTATGGAGATGAATGCCTCTCAAAGGCTCTAGCCTTTTGTTAGGAGGAAGAAAGGGGGATCTCCTTGAATTTCTGCCCTGGCATCCCCCAACCTGCCTTCCCAGTATCACTGGATATTGCTCTTCCTTTGGCAGCCTGGGATCCTGCCAACCTGGCCGCCCCTCTGCCCCTCACACATAACACTGTTCTGCCTTGAATTTACTCCCCATTCTTCTCAGCTCATGACTGTTCTCTTCCTTCAAGATTCGTCTTAGAAGCCCTCTTCATAAAGCCTTGCTGCGCTCCCACCTGCCAGTGCCCTCCTGCCCTAGCCTGTTCTGAGCTACGTCATATGTATTTATATTTATTCCCTTTATTCTGAATATATGTATAAACATATGGGCATGCATACATCTCAGCCTGGCTCTGGCCTTGGGACATGTGGAGGCACTCACGTACACGAACACGCGTGCACCCAGACACACGCCTCACACATCTGAGGGCTGCTCTGGAAGGGGGTGAGAGCAAGCAGACAGAGGCCAACTGAGAAATGAAAGCAAGGCCGCCGTCCAACGAGCTGTGGTCGGTGGGGATGGTGTGGTGCTGGAGCCGTCGCCGTCCAGCTCAGGCAGAGCTGCCTCGTGTCATGCTGGAGGAATGTGCCTGGCCCTGCTTCTGCTAGCTGCTGGTCTCAGGATCAGGAAAGGGAGGAGCAGAGTGAAGCCAGCCCCTGTAATGAGGCTTGGCCAGGCCTGAGGGCTATAGTGCCAAGTTGGGCTACCAAAAGCCCAAGCACATACTGCTTCCAGTGAAAGCAAGGGCTGGAAAGCCAAGGGAGTGGGTGGCTGTCCAGAAAGGAGGCAGCTGAGTGTCCAGCCATGCTGCCTCCTGCTCAGAGATGAGACTGACATTCTCTGCAGGAGACAATGTGGCAGAGTACCTGGCCACAGGAAGCTGGAGGCTGCTTATCGCGTCAGGGCCCCTCACTATCCTCTCTCCTAGGCCTCCTATCACCAGTGCTGGCCCAGCATCCTAGTAGCAGGAGTGCCAGAGAAGCATCCCCAGGCGCCCCCCTGGGGAAGGCTGGATGAAATCAGCTGCTGGTATAACCCCAGGTCTGAAGAGCTGGATAGGTGGGCCTTTCTTGGACACTAAGGGTTTCCTCTCCTTCACTCCGATTCTGCCCCCAGTGTTTCCAGGGCTCTCCCCAGCATGGTACCAGAGTCCCTATGCTGGCCTTTGGAATATGGCATTTTCTCTGGGGCCACCCAAACCTTTACAGCAAAGTGCTGAACTGGCCACTACTTCCTGGGGGTTTTCCCCCCAGTTGGACAAAGTCACTGACCTCTGGATGACCACAGCTACAGGGAGAGAGTGGAGGCCAAGCTGCCTTATGGCTGAGAATGAGTAGAGCCAGAGGTTCAGGGGACCAGAGGATAATGCCTCCACCTTCCTCAGAGGAAAAGAAGAGCCAGGAAATCAGGGGAGAGGCAAGCCCTCAGTCTGTGCATCCCAGACGGAGGTCCTACCCTGCCCTTACTGGCTCCAGTGCAGGAATGGAAACCCCCCAAAACAAGCGAGGAGGAATCCTCTGAATAAGGGAAGCAGTTTTGTATTCTTCAGGATAGAAATATCTGTCCTTTCTTTTATGCCAAGTGTAGTTTGTTGGTCCATTGGCCAATGAAACCCACTTACTATTGCAATTAATCTCAACATTTTAGTCCATTACCTAGCATACAGTAGGTGCTTAATAAAAGCCTGTTGACACAACTAGGCTTTAGCCTGTCAGTCAAGGCCCTTCATCATCTCCAACATCCTTCGTGACAATCATAGCTTATATGCAAACAGTACTTTAAGGGTTCACTAAGCAGTTTTGTTCTAACATCCTGATGAAGAAGGTTGGTCAATAATTATTCCCATTCTAAGATGGTAAACTAAGTCTTGGAAACTTGAAGTGTTTGCCTGTAGTCACATGACCAGTGAGTCTCAGAGTTGGGATATGGATTCAAGTCTTCTGAGGCGAGGGAGCTGGGTTTGAGTGCTGTGACCTTGGGCAAGTCACATCACCTGGGCCTCTGTTTCCACATGTGTGTGCCCGAGGCTCCTCAGCATGCAATGCCTCTGCCCACCCCCATACTTTGGCTCCTTTGGAATATGCTCCTCTCTCCCCTCTGACAATCCCACCTGCTCCAAGGCCTGGCTCCTATCCTCCACAAAGTCTTTGCTGACTGGTTTGGATCAGCTCTGGACAAGGCAGGCCTGGGTACGAGGGCACAGAAGCTGGCCTTGGGTCCTCTATCCTAGAAGCTTTGATTTCAGAGACAAAGGACATGGGCCTGGGACCCAGCCTGAGCACAGGCTGCATGATCTGGGGAAGCCACTGAAGCTTGCTAAGCCTCACTTTCCTCATCTGTATAATGGGAAAACTATACCCGTTCTGCCTGGTCCACAGGGCTCCTGCCACAAAAGTGCTTTGTAAGCCTTCATGGAAAGAGCCAAAGAGCATGCTGGAAGGCACCAGGCCCTGGGGACCTCTGAGTCAGCAGCTGGCTGGCGGGTCCCAACACTTCGAATGTTTTCTCCTCCTCCTAACTCTGTGACTCTTTCCCCATCTGCAGCATGCCACCCATGTTTGCTAGATGGCAAGTGGCTGTCAAAGCTGAGGGACCCAGATGCAGAAAACAAATGCCTTTCAGAGGAGCTGGGCAGGCGCATTCTGGGAAGGTCATAGGGGCTGGATGGAATGTCAAGGCTCCCATCCTGACCAGCCTTGGGGAGGGCTCAGGAATCTCCCCAGAGGAATCAGAAAAGGGGCAGCTGAGGGACATCAGCTGTTCATCCCAGTGAGGATCTGTTTGTCTGTGGTACCCTCATACCCCAAGGGAGGGAGCCTCTCAGAAGACCAAACATTGCTTTGGAGCCGGGAGGCACCTGGCAAGTCCTGCCTCTTATTTCACAGATGAGGAAACCGAGTCTGAAGAAGACAAACTAAGATTGCCCAGGGTCACAGCCAGAGAGTTAGAGGCAGCTCTGGACTCGGGCTTGCCTGACTCCAACCCTGGCCCCCTCTGCTTTTCTGCCCACCAGAGGAGGAATCTAAGAGGGGAAGGGGCTCAGTGAGACTGGCCAGGAGCTCGGGGGTCCAGAATATGCCCGGGATGGATTTGCCTGCCTCAGTATGTGGTGGACCCTTCACTCTCTACATTCCAACCATACCTTCATTGGCAACCCTGACCTGAAGTCTCTGCCTGGGTCCTGCCTTCCTCCTCATCTCTGCCTGCTGAAATTCTTCTCATCAAGGCTTAATTCAGGTGCCACCTCTTCCATGAAGCCTTCCCTGATTCCCTCCTCTGAAAGTATCTTCTCCCTCCCCAGGTCTCTCTAGATAATTTTGCCTCCCATTTTTTTCTTTCCTCCATCTGAGTCAGTCTTGCACTCATTTTGGTTCTGGACAGGCTGCATCCTTACTGGGTGGCTATCGCTTCTCGGTGCCCAGGCGTTTTACTCTGTGCATCCCCAGAGTCCCACACTGAGGGCTCTCCTGGTGAATAGCAGCTGCACTTACCCTCTCGAGCCACCACGGGCTGCTTTCCCACAGACTGCTTGGGAGCCTCGACCATCCTGGTGCTCGTCTCTGAAAGGACCCTGTGCCCAAAGGGAGAGGAAGAAGGAATCACATTGGCCTGGAGCAGGGGAAGAAGAAGGGGCAGATACCCAGAAGTGGATTGTCCTTGGAAAGATGCTACTTATGGCTTTGGGAACCAAGTGCAGGTTAGAGCCATAAGCAGAACCAGCCCTCCAAGGTCCCAAGACCCAGGACACTCCGTTGCTGCTCATGGATGGCTGAATGCCCATGGCCAGCCCCCAGAATGAGCCCCTCTGAACTACTCTGGGCTGGTTATAATTAAATGCCTTTCCACCTTGGCAGCCACATCAAAGCTGGTGCTCCTTTGGCAGAGCTGGCATCACCTCCCTGGCATGATCAGGCCAACGCTGGCAAATGTTTCCAAAAACACATAAATGAAACTCGATTTTCCCACTCACACAAACAGCTATTTTAGAGCTGTTCTCTTCATTTCTGACAGTCTCTATTAGGGGTAAGTGGAGTTTAGGCCTCTCTGCTTCAGAGAACACTCCCCAGACACCTCCTTTGTTAAGTAATTCATGAAATTAAATCCCCAAAGTTATAAAGAGGAACTGTCATTTAAAAGGGGAAGCCATCATTTTAAGAAGTAGAAGGGTCTAGGCGAATGATTGTATTTATAACTCCCTATGTGATTTAATTCATGGATTCTGATGGGGTAACACCTGCAAACCATCCCCACTCCCAGACACTTTCCAGTCCCACCAAGATGCAGTTCATGGACCAAGTAAGCAACTCACTGAGCATCTTCCTGCTGTCCTCCATCATGGGTCCAGTAATTCTGTTGTAAAGGAGGAATGAGGAAAACAAATCAGTTTATAACTTCATCTCTCTTACCTGCTCTTTAAAAATGGAGGACACACCTGTGATTACTTTGGTACAGGCAACTCCCAGCAAGCAAATTCCCCCGATCAATGCCTATTGGTAAATGCCCAGCCCTTATAGTCTTAGAGACTTGCCAGAGCACTGAAGGGTAAGTCACATTGCATGTGTCAGAGGTAAGACATGGGCTCGTCAAGGTCTTCAAGGCAACAAGGCACACTCTGTATTCTCAACCCTATCTGTCTCTCTTTTGTAAAGACCAGGAACTAAGATATTCTGAATTTTAATGCCACATGAAGCCAGCTGTTAAAATGGGCCCAGAGAGTGGAGGTTGTTTTTACTGTGAAGGGTGTGGCAGGGACCAATGATGTTTAGGATCTGGCACCAATGAACCCCAAGGCACCTGATGTCATTTCAATGGTGGCACCAGTGGTAGGACAGAATGGAAGTCACAAAGAGAAGCAGGTTGGGTTTGACACCACATGGGGGGGTCTTGAAATGAACATCTTTTCTGTAACAACCTTCAGTACCAGGGGCTCTCAGGAGGCTTCATGGACCCCTATCAGTCTGGAGGACCTCAGAAATACCTTCGAACCCTATGGATCTCTGGTAGTAGCAGAGGGCACCATGGGAACATCAGTGAGCTGGGATCCTGGAGAGCCGGATCCTAGTCTTAGATCTGAAACTAGGACATGACATTGGGCAAGCCACTTCACCTCTCTGAAAGTGCTTAGACAATCACAAACTTCCCTTTAAGCCCCAAAGCCAGGAATGCTCCAGTTTTAGATAATAAAGAACGATGGCAAAACAAGGAGAAACATCTCTTCCCATTAAGAGCGAGGCAGGCAAATGCCTCTTTGTTTTTTACCTGTTCAGTGTAGGAAATGCCCAGGTTGACCACAGCTGACCTGATAAGCTCAGATTCAAGTTTATGTCGTTTAATAAATATTGTAGCATCCTGAGGGGGAAAAAAAAAGAAACAGAAAAAATGAGAGGGCATGTATATGTCAACATTTGGTAAAGTGTAAGGTGGATGCCAAAGGGCCAGTGGACAAACAGAGTTTATTCAAATACAGAGCAGTGTGTGTATGTGTGTGTGTGTGTGTGTGTGTGTGTGTGTGTGTATGTGTGTGTGTATGTGTGTGTATGTGTGTGTATGTGTGTGTTTAAGCCATCAGTCCTAAACACTGAACCTCTTCCTTGCCCATATTTGACAAAGCAGAACTTAGCAGCAATGATGTGGTTGCTTCACAGTAGAAGGGGGTCAGCCTGACCTCAACATCATCCAAGACTTGTGATGTCACTGCTCCAGACACTGCCTACCTCCCCAGGCCAATTGTGTCCCTTTAAACCCGAGGACCTTCTGTACCCAAAAACCCATCCCAGCATCGAGGAAGGAGACTCTCCAACTAGGCTAGGCTTGGCTTGGGAAGGTAGAACTCCTAGGCATCAAAGTGATGTGCATTTATAAAAAGCAAAACCCTAAAGTGCCCTTTTCTGGGCCTGTCTTGCATGTCAGGTGATAACATCATTAGAAGTGGGAGTCCAATTTCCCCATTTCACAGATGAAGACATTGAGGTACACAGAGGTTAAATGATTTTCCAAGGATGATAGAGATAGGAAATGCCCAAGGTAGAATTTGAACTCAGGTCCTCCTGACTCCAAGCCCAGCACTCTATCCAGCTGGCCAGCTTACCTCTAGCCTGAGCTGGTCTTGATTTTCAAGGTTGACGATGGTGACTCATATACAAATCATGCCACACGGGATGATGTAGCCAGTGGCTTAAGCCCTCTGGCCAGTGGGAGCCCTGACTCACCTCCCTCGCTATGATGGTTTGGGGATCCACGCTTTCTTCCAGCACACTCTCGTAGTATTTCACATTGTCCTGTACGTCCTCATCATCTGGGTGGAAGAGGAGGTAGGACCTGGAGCACTCCAGAGCTTTCACGTAGTTGCCAACTGGGGAAAAGCACAGTTATGGAATTAGAGCCAATTGGAGCTGAGCCAGTGAGGCTGTGAGGGGCTTTGAGATGATCAGGAAAGACAGAGGGACGAGGAAAAGCTCTGAGAGAAGGGACGAGGACAGAAGTCTGCCAGTGCTGGGCTTAATGAGTGCTTCCAGTGTCTCCTAGGCGGGCTCTTTCCACCAGTCATTGGCACTCTCCCTTCATGGAAATGACCTGCATTTACAATGCCATGGATCCTCATTCGCATGCCGTATCCCCTGCAATGCTCTGAACTCCTTGAGGTCAGGGACCATGCCTTTGCCTTTCTTTGCATCCCAGCACTTTGCACATTAATGAGCAAATTCAGGCAGCAAGCCTGTCTCGAGCATTTATTTGTGTCAGACACAGTGCCTGGAGTATATAGTGTAGACAACGAGAGGTGGGGACTCAGAAAGGCCTCCCAGGGAAGGTGAGATGTGACCTGAATGTGGAAGGAAGGCAGAAGGGAGGGGCAGATCATTCTAGGCAGTGCAGATGCCAGTGGTGAGGGATGGAAGGGCGATTTCAGGGAACTCTATATCAGCCAGGATGTTGGATCATACAGTGTGGAGAGGAGTGAGAACAAGAAGACTGGAAAGGGAGGGAGGGGACAGCTTATAAGAAGCTTTAAATACCAAACAAAGGACTTTATATTTGATGCTCTTGGAAGGGGGGCCACTGGATCGCGATGAGCTGGCGATGGAGCGGGGATGGGGTTCGGGAGAAGTCAAGTTCAGAATCGATTTAGAAAAGTCACCCTCGGAACCAAATAAAGGATGGATTGTGGTGGGAAGGGACTTGAGGCAGAGGAACTAGATAGAAAGCTATTATGACATATCAGGAGAGAGATCACGAGGGTGTGAAGGATAGTGTGGCTTCACAAGGTGAAAGGAGAGGGCATACATACAAGAAATGTGAAGCAGGGAGGGATGGCAAGATCTGCCAACTGATTGGAGGTGGGGGGTGGGGGTGAGTGACTTCAAAGTTGGCAATGAGGTTGTGAGTCTGCCATTCAGAAGAAAGGATGGCATGAGGGAAAAAGAATGGCTTTGGTGGATGTGTAGAGTTTTCAATGACTCTCCAAAAGCAGTTGGTAAAGCAGTACTCAAGAAAGGGAGGAGATCTGGAAATCATCAACAGAGGGATGTTAATTGAACTTCTCAAAAGTGATGAGATGACCAAGCTAAATACTGCAGAGGGCCAAGAGAAAAGAAGCCAGGACAGGCCGTTGGGCTACATTCATGGTTAGTGGGAGTCAGGCAGAGAGGGAAGAGGAGACTGAGGAGAGAGCAGTGTCATGAAAACCTAGAGAGAATTGAGAATCAGGGAGGAGACAGTGACCCACAGTGTCCAAAGCTGCAGAGAAGCCAAGAAGGATGAGGACTGAACAAAGGCTATTTTTAGGGTTTACAATCAGATGAGAGAAGGTGAAGGGGAGGCATCCAGTGTAGACAGCTTTCCCTCAGAGTCTAGCCAAGAGAAGCAAAAGACATATAAGACAATAGCTAACAGGCATGGTCAGATCAAGTGATGGTTTTGTAAAAATAGGAGAATGTAGATATATTTAAAGGCATCAGGAAAGGAGTCATCAGGAAGGGAAAGTCTGAAGATTAAAGAGAGATTGGGGCAGCAGTGGCAGAAATCTGCTGGAGAGGACAAGAGGGATTATATCAAAGGAGGATGACCAGGGGTCTGTGTTGGTGAGGAAAAGCCCATCCATTTCTTTATGCTGTAGTGAGCATAAGGTTGAAATTACATTGTATTAACTAGTACTTATCACTTAATTAATAAATTATTGATTTGCTTCCAATGAACAGAACACTCCAAGACAGTGTGTTCTTTGCTATGCTTTGGGAGACCTTTTTATTAATATGGACATTATAGTTCCTCTCGTGGTTTCAAAGGCTACTAAAGTGTGAATTTGTACATGTGAAAGAGATGTGCAAGCCAAATGATGGTGTAAGCCCCTGTATTTAATACTAATTCAATACCAATAGGATGGTTTGATCCCCAATGGGGGAGACTCCTTTCCAAGCAGAAGAAATATTTTCTTTCTTTTTTTGGCAACTCATGCATGAAGCTAAATGAGCTTCCCTAAGATGTTCCAAAATGCCAGATTCTTCCAAGGATTTTCATGCTCAGATTTATTAATATGTTCACTGGGCTGGCCATCCACCCTGAGATCAGTATAGTTTTAAAGATCTCTGAATGTAACATTAGTCATCCTTGGGCTAATTCTGAGAAATTATTCATCACAGATTTCCCTTCAGATAACAGTCACTTCAATTTTGAGGCCACTAATGGTCTTCTGGGTACTAAGATCAAGCTGCCTCAGAAGACCAGTCTTTTTGACCTCTGATGTTCACATGCCCAGTCACTTGTGTCTTGGCCAATTAGTGCTCCTAAATCTTTTAGGCTCAAAAAATGGGACTACTGCAAAGACCTGACATCAGACATGGAGCTTTTCCTGTGTATAAGTGAAAGGATTCTGGCTTCAAAATGCATTTAGCACAAATACTGAAGAGTTATCCTATGACTTTATGTGTGAATACTGGGGTTTGTTTTTGTGTATTTATGCCAGTGGAGGACAAGAATTTGCTCCCCAGACCCAGGTGAGTGTGCTTTTTACCTTGAAAGACCAAGGGGGCTTGGCAGCTTCCCATTCTCCAACTGAGATCTGGGGGGGGGGGGCGGCTATAACGTACCCCTCAACAAATCCCACAGTAACGTTTGGGTGTTGGATTTCACTTCTGCTCTCTCTTGGCTCAGAACTAATGTGCGCCATATAATTATTCCTTCGAGATGATTTCTTGGTAAACATTAGGGATGCTAATCACTTCTCCAATGCCTATATCAGCCTCTTGAATGTAAGACAATAAAGCATTCAGAGTACTCAGGCAATGAACTTTTCTTTTAAAGACTTTAAAACATACCTGAATTCTATGACTCACTCAAAATCTTTCCATTTTTTTTCAAATAACATCCAACATCCAAATTACTGTGCAACAGGCCCCTGGAAAAGAGACTGTGTTTTGCTTTTGGGGGTAGAAAAGGCTCATGAGAGTAGGCTAGAAATGTTCATTCATACTCTGTCTTATTATTTTAAGAGGTATTTACTCCTTTCTGGCACCTCCAATGAAGATGATCATGAAAGATGCTGTTACAGGCTAGTTCTCCTAATGTAGGCTGTGGCTTTAAAGCTGTAACTCCCCAGGAATCCCAGGAGGCATGCTTCTATGCTCACAGTGGAGATGGCATTAATTGGTCATTCACTGGGTGCAGGGGCTAGGTTGGTGCTTGATGTTCACATGCCCTGAGAGCTGCCGAGAAGATGCCCAGAAGCCTTGGCTTAGAGTTTGAAGGGACCATCGAGGTCACTTAGTCTGACCCCTTCATTTTACAAATAAAAAAGGCAGAATTTGGGCCTTGGAAGGCATCTTGGTAGCCAATGATAAAGCCCAAGCCCCTCTAAAGCATATAGAACAAGTGGTTATCAAGCCTCAGCTTGGAAACTTCCAAGGAGAAGGAGACTCCATCCTCCAGGGGAGCACACTCCACTCATTCTTTTTTTTTTTTTAAAGCAATTGGGGTTAAGTAACTTGCCCAAGGTTACACGGCCAGTCATTATTTATGTGTGGGTGCTCATTTTCTGAGGCCGGATTCGATCTCGGGTCATCCCAACTCCAAGGCCGGCGCTCTTACTCACTGCGGCCACCTAGCCACCCTTTAGGGCAATTGGGGTTAAGTAACTTGCCCAAGGTCTGACTTAGGTTTTTGTTTGTGTGGATTAAGTGTCGGAGGCCGGCTCCGAACTCAGGTCCTTCTGATTCCAGGGCCGGTGCTCTATTCACTGCGCCACCTAGCCGCCCCTTTCCACTAATTCTTAAGAAGATTTTCCTGATGTTGCATTTCAGTTATCCTCTTTGCAGCATTCCCCCATGACTCCTCACTCTGTCTCTTAGGCCAAGCACAGAAAGTGCACAAATCTTTGCAAACAGGTCTCCTATCCATCACCCTCCAGTGGCATGAAGTCAAGGCCTGTCAGGATAGAGCCTCCTTCCCCTGGGGGCTCTCCAGGGTATCAATGTCCATTCTGTATCCTTTCCCATGGTATGCAGAGCCTAACACCTCCAGATGTGATCTGACCAGGGCAGGGGCTAAGACCTCCTTGGTTCTGAACTCTCTGCCTCTCTGAAGGCAGCTTGCAATCCCACCAGTTTACTGGGCCATCACATCCCCTTCCTGACTCACATCAAGCTTGCTTGTCCCTGAAGGCCCCACAGAGAGGGCCTGAGCACCGCCTTTGTGAACATCTTACCTTGATAATAGGAGAACTGTAGGTAGTCATAGTGAAGGGGGAGGAAGTTCTCAATGGGAGAGAGTTGGCCAGGCCAAGTTGCGAGGTCCCTCACACATTCGTGTTCACAGATCAGGCGCTGGGAGTAGAGACCTGTATGGGTAAGATGGAATAACCTGGTGAGAAGACAGTGGCTGGCTTGATGGGATTTCAATACCCACTTTCCCCTTCATTTTATGATCTCTTTCCCTACCCCTGCTTTCCTAAAATTCTCTTGAACTAAGTTAAATGAAATTAATTTAAAATTTAATATAATTTCATTCTGAGAAAATTGGTTTTTCCTGTTGTCTCTATTTTTTTTTCAGTTTTCTCAGTTCCCTTGGGGGTTCTTTGACCATAAACAATCATTTAACCTGTATGAGCTTTAGTTTTCTCATCTTTAAAATGGGAACAACAATGCCTGCCAATCTTGGACAAGCATGTGTTACTAGGGAGACATGAATCAGCAGATATTTTCATCCGACGTTCAAGGGATTATCTTATTTTACCACATTTGCAAATCACATAGAAATGCCATGTGGTTCCATCACTCAGCACCCTGAATTAGGGCATCTGTGTCAGAGTGGAAAGGGCATAGGGTTGCAGCCAAAGAATCTTGCACAAATCCTGGCTCTTCTCCTTACTGCCAAATCAGGGTTTTCAAGCTGGAAACTTAGAAGCGGATTCATCCAACCCTCTCCTTTTAAAATGAATCCCTGAGAGATGATGGATTTACCCAAGGTGGCTCAGGCAATAGGCAGCAGAAGAGGTCACTTGGTGGCCAACTCAATGCCCCTCTTATACTACAAGATTATTGCTCCTCTTGGCGGCCTCTGGTTCCTCATCTATCAAGTGAAACTGTTGGCTAGAGGAGCTCGAGAGGGCCTTAGATCTAGTCTAGGGGATGATGGACTAAACCAGAAGTTTCCATCTCCTTCAGCCTCTTTGCTTCTTCTGTCTTCTAACCTGGATTGGCCAGCTAGTGGGTGGAACACTCCATTTCTCCCTAGCAAGAACTTGCCCGGGATAGCCAGGCCCTGAGAGAATTCAACTGTCAAGGGGAATGGTAAATGAATCCCTGGTTCTCTCTCTACCCCCATTATTGCTAACAAGGAAGGTGAATTCTGTTATTGGTGAACACACCATGTCAACAACTTGTCTGTCAAATGAATTTCCTTTAAGGGCATGATAAAAGCACATGAGTCCCCAACAGCATAATCTAATTGGAGTGTGAGGTTTCTTCCAAAGGAGTTTGTTGAACCAGGAGTACATCAGGGAACTCATTAACCTTGCTTTGGGGCTTTGGGACAAAGCAGAAGAAAAACAAAAAACATGTGACAATGTTCCAGGTTTCCTGTAACTTTAACTGGATTCCAGAGGGCTTACAGCAAACAATGGCCCCCACCATAAACAAAGACGTCAGTCTGTCTTTGCAATTGATACCTCAGAAATCCTCTGTGAAAGTCCTTGGGTGCCTCATTGCAGTGTCTGGGTGACCCCGTATTCCTGCCAGTTCTGCCAGGAGAATGTGAACACTAGCACATCTATCCCAGCTGGAAGGGCTTCTAGTGTGGGCCTGGGGATGGCCACCACATCTGTCTCTTACAGCCACCATAACTCTTGAGGACTATTCACTGAGTCAAAGAACTATGCTCTGTATCTGGGAGGGAGGGAGTGTAGGTACATACACCTCAACAAAATGACCATGAAGTCCATGATACATTGGAGCATTCTATCATTGCTTCGTCACTGTCCCTCCTTCCCTTCCTCTTCTGACTTGACTCCCAAACAAAATACAGTGGGGGGACAGAGGGGTGGCTGAAGAAACACAGGAGTGAGAAGATGGGAGTGGGACTTTGGGGTCTGAGTTGGACCTGTGTGTCCTTGGGCAAGGCATTTGTCACTGAGCTTCAATATGGGAACCAAGGGGACTGGACTAGATAACCTCCTGAACTTGTCCCACTCTGAAATTCTGTGAATTAATGATCCTTCCTCCAAATAGCACATCCTTGGCCCAGCAAATGGCACCCATCAAAGTGAAGCTATCTGGAGAAGGAATAATTGATGCTACAAAAAATATGCTGGAGGTGGACATATGAATTTTGCCATTAATTCTGGGACCTTGGGCACTTAAATGATTTCATCTCTAAGGTTCCTTCCAGCTTCAATATCTCCTATCAGTCACATGAAAATTCTCACCTGCAATGACCTCATAGAAGCCATCGGTTTTTGCTAGGTGGTCATAGTCACCATATCTCTGGGACCACTCACACAGAGCCCGGCATTCCCTATCGGCTGTGAAATATTCCTTTAAAGCTTGTTCAAAGGACTTGATGGCCGACTGGAAGTCATCAGCTTCATAATATTCTACTGCTTCCCGGTAGTGTTCCTACAAAGAAATACACGGAAGTGCTATTGGCAAGGATGGGCAACAGGCAGAATTGTGACACCTTAAAAGGCTTGAGTCACACAAGAAAAACAGGGCTGTGAGCAGTTTGGTTTTCTTCAGTATCATGGAAAAGTTGGTGCTTTCCCATCAGCGGTCCTCAAATGATAAGTGAGGACCTAATGAACAAGGAGACAGCTAAGACTTAGAACTAGGTACCCTCAGACGTGATCTCATTGGAATTAAGAAGGGTCACTTACAGTCATACTCGGCAAGACCCTTCATTTACATTCTTTTCTCAGACATCTTATCATAAGAGGCAGTAATAGGCACTGGAGATAGAGCCAGCCTAGGAGTGAGGAAGACCTGCATGCTTTGTCCTGCTTCTGATCCATGGTCTCTAAGTGACCCAAGGCAGCTTATCTAGTCTCTCAGGGTGCCAGGAAATTCTCTAATACTATACATTTCAGAGAAGACACCAACCTTGCCCTTCTCTGTACAAGGAGTCTCCTCTTCAGGATTCCCCAGACGCTGGCATTCTAAGCACAGTCTCATCTCAACACCTCTGTTCCCCAAATGCATACTTCCTTGTGGTACTACTCTCTTGAGTTCTCCTAAGTCTCATCCCAGTCTCAGAAATGCTAAGTTGTTACAAAATAGTTCGATAACCAGAAAAAGGAAGTGAACAGGGCCATCTCAAGAGCAGGGTCAAGGTTCAAGCAGTAGATAGCCCTAGTGCTCTCTTAGTAGCTGTGGAGTTTTAAGAGAGGCAGAAGATAACTCAGGCCTACTGGGGGTGAGGTGGTGATGATCCTATGGAAGATCTATGGGAGGACACAGAAAAAAAGACCCAGGGAGGAGACTGTGTGGATATTCTCCCATTGGCACCACTGAAAGGAGTCCACAATCTTTGGGACTATGCACCTATGAAAGTAAGAAAAGGGCTGTAATGAGCTCACTAAGCCCTCTCGTTGTTTGCTCCAAATCTGGTCCAGAAGAATCAGCCAGAGGTCACCATGATAATTTCTGAGAGTTTAGAACTTCTGAGAAATTGCTCCTATGACAATCTCCCAGTCAGTGTGCCCGAACCACGATGTTAGTGAATACTATGACCTTGACTTCTCAGTCTGGGCTGAGGCCTAAAGAAACACAGAAGATGAAATAAATGGTCATCATCTGTCTTTCTAGAAGGGCTTTTGGTTGCCCAGGAATTGGAAAATCCACTATTCAGTGCTTGTGGAATGTTTTTGTTTTTTCAGCCAGTGATACAGAATATTCCTATTATTATTATTAAAGATTATTCACCTCTGTTGTGTTCTGGGATCCTCTGGCAGATTAGCAAAGACCAAGGGTCCCCTCTAAGAATCTTCTTTTCAAATGCATAAAAAATACATAGGGTTACTAAGGAAACCAATTATATTAAAATTCAGTTATGGAAATATATTTTTTTTAAATTCAAAATGTTTATAGAGCAAGCAGGCTAAAACAAAAAGCAAAAAACTGCTATAGTAAGTAGTGCACATTTTTTGTGAACTTGCTCATTTTGGTTAATTTATTCTCTCTTATTTGCAAGTCTACCTTCTTCTTGCCTAACCACTATCTAAGACTAAGAAAAAACTATCCCCTTAAGTAGATAAAAGATGCCCAGCACTCTGCCTGCCTCTGTCTCTCTCTGCCTCTGTCTCTCCCCACCCCTCTTCCACTCACTAGATGGGGTTGGGCTTCTCGATCCACCAGCTTTGCTCCTGCCACTGTTTCTGTATTCCCATCATGAGAAGAAACTGCCATGTGCTCAGGGTTGGCCATCAGGAATGTATAGGCAGCTTCAGCAGCTTTTTCCATCTGGTTCATCTAGAAGAGAGAATGAATAGAAAGCAGATCAATATTGGAAATCTTCAAGTGTCCTGAAACGTGCAGTGAGGGTCAGAGCAGCCCAGAGCAAAGCCTTCAAACTAGCTGAGTCAGCATTTGCAAGGGTTGGAATTTGGGCACATTCTAGGTGCGCAATTATTGTGGGGGAATCCAAACAAGAACAGCCGTAAGAACATCTTTCCATCCTGGGATATGGATAAAGGATCTTGGTCCCAAGTTTCCTTCTTTTGATCTACCTTTTTAAAGTCTATCTCTGTTTCTGGGAAATAGAATTCCAATGCTTCATGCACTTCCCTTAACCACTGACCAGTGCTGCAAGACTTTGTCCAACTTGAAGACAACTTTGGGACCTTTTACTTCACCTTTTAGCCTGAAAACAGAAGTGGCACGAACTTCCAGCTGCCCAAAGCATGTGTATGAGGATTGAAATGGAGGTTCCTGAACTTCCAGAGGCTTCTAAATAAGTCTGCCTCACTTAAATCCAATTCGTGCAAGAATAAAGACATCACCCCTGATGTCATTAGACCCTCTTCAAAAATGAACAATGAGCAACAACCAGTAACACAATCCAAATGTCCTTGGCTTTGAACTTTAGAGGGAAAGAAGAAAATAATGGACCAATAAAAACGTGCTGAGGAATCCCAATGTGTATTACATCCCTATCTGTATGCATAGAACAGTCAGCTTGGCTAACCAGACCAAAAGTTCCCACACTTGATTCCTCTGAACCCTTTAAAGTCCAATTAAAAGACCACCTCTTCCATGAAACCTTCCCTGACCCTTCCCTGATGTTCATGTCCTTCCCTTTGGACCTCGATGGGCTTACATCCTACTGGGGAAATACAATATAGGCAGAGTGGCACATATCAAAAAGTTAATTTGAGGAGACAGAAAACACTAGAAACAGGGAATTTATTGAGAAAAGCTTCACAAAGTAGCTAAAACCTGAGCTGAGCCTGGTAGGAAGACAGATTAGAGAGGTGAGATGAAGCTGGTGGCCATGAGAGTGGAGAGAAGGGGATGGATGTCAGACTTGTGATGATGGCAGAATCAAGAAGACTTAGAAACAGCTGGCATATTGAGCTCCCATTCTACTGGGGAAGACAACAAGAAATAGACATTAAAAAAAGAAGATATGTAGAGGCAATGGAAGGTCATCTCTCAGGACAAGCCTTTGGCAGCAAGAAATCGGAGGGTCTGGAGTTTAGGGACTAGAGGAGGGACAAAGTCAGGTGCCCAGTTTAGGCAAATCACCCTGGCAGCCAAAGGGTAGGTGGATTGGAGTGGGGAGAGATTTAGGACAGGGAGACCAAGTAGAAAGCTTTGCCCTAGCCCAGGTGAGAATGGTGAGAAGATAATATGGAAAGAAAGGCATGCAAGGGTGTAGAAGAGAAGGAAATAAGTGCCTACTATGTTCAAGGCATTGTGGGAAGCACTTTTTACAAATAGGATCTCATCTGATCCTCACAACAGCCCTGGGAGGGGATTGCTCCTTCACTTCCTCCTCCTCCTCCTCTTCTTCCTCCTCCTCCTCCTCCTCCTCCTCCTTCTCCTCCTCCTCCTCCTCCTTCTGCTCCTCCTTCTCTTCCTCCTTCTGCTTCCTCTTCCTCTTCTTCTTCTTCTTCTTTGATATTACAATAACATGCCATATATTAGGTAATATTATTCTTATGTCATTATCTATATTATTTTTGCTTATAGTTGAGGAAACTGAGCCAAACAGAAGTCAAGGGAAGCTAGTCACATGAGAGATGTGATGAATGGAGAAATGGTGAGATTGGGCAGCAGAATTCAATCTGTGGGTCAAGAGTAAAGAGACACTGAGGTTTCAAGCCTGGGTGAACCCCCTCCCCCCAGTCCTGATAATATGGAAGGCATGACTTCTACTTTCAGCCATGCTGTGGTTCAGACACCAATGGGACTCTCCCAAAGGAAGTAGTCCTGTACTCTCTAAGAGGGTGCTCTGTCTCTTGGTTATGTGATGTGGACATAAGTGGCCCTTCTTATTCTCAGGAAACATATTCTAGAGACTTTGGAAATAGTGGAATTCATGAGTGAAGTGCAGTAAGTGGGGGGAAAGGAGAAAAACCCTCAAGTAGGCCACTTGGAATAGCAAGGGGAGTTTGGGGGGAGGGCCTGGCTGAGGGCCTGAAGAGTTGGTGGCATGGGTTGATATAGCAACAAGTAAATATTTAAAAGAGTGAACTTTGTAATGGTTACACACAAACACTCGGCTACTTAACAAAAAATGTCTAGCCTAGGAGCTATTAACTTGGGGAGGGGGCTGTCTATAAAATTCTTTAAAAATGGGAACTGTACTTCAGTATAATTGGTTTCTCTTGGACTCCTGTGCATTTTATTTTCTGTATCTTAATTCATTAGTATGAGAAGGACTTTATAGGCTTCACCAGACTGCCAAAGGGGCCCGAGACTCAAAGATTAGACCCGTGGTTCAGTCAAACAACCAGCACATACAAAGACCTACAAGGTCTGCTCACATCCATTGGGTGCTCCATTTTTCTGACGACAGACATCATTCTACTCCTCTCACCACCCTTCACTCCAGAGAAGTGCCTAGATATCAAAATGGGCCACTCAACTGTCATGGGTCGGGACTCACATTTTGGAGTTCTTTGAACAACTCTATTTTTCAGTGCCCAAGTCTTTGAGCAGATGGTCATTCCTCAAACCTTGATAAAAGCAAATTCTGGGGCTTATAGTGAGGCCAAGGAGATTCCTTCTCCACAGGCCAGTTGTTTAGGCTGTGAGCTCCCTGAGGAAACCCAAAGCAGCTTCCAGGGTCTGTAAAGCTGGTCACGAGTTCACTGGGAGCTCGTGTTTGGAATGGGCTAGCTCTCTATGCCAGGGTGTCAGGAAGAGGCTCATCAAATGTGCACATGCAAAAGTGTTTATGACCAGGCAGCTCTGCCCCCACTTGGTAAGAAACATCTCAGCTGTGGCCATGAGAACTGGCGCCCCACAGACACTCTGTGAACAAAGGAGAACAGAGTTACCAGCCAACGTCTCCAGAGCAGGCCACTGCTGTC
This sequence comes from Gymnobelideus leadbeateri, assembly GCA_011680675.1. NCBI lineage: Eukaryota > Metazoa > Chordata > Mammalia > Diprotodontia > Petauridae > Gymnobelideus > Gymnobelideus leadbeateri. The sequence goes on along the minus strand of WOXC01009565.1, from coordinate 776,098 downwards.
ACACTCCGTGTGACCTCGTTTGGGGTTTTCTTGGAAAAGATACTGGAGCGGTTTGCCACTCCCTTCTTTAACTCATTTTGCAGATGAGGACACTGAGGCAAAGAGGGTTAAGTGACTTGCCCAGGGTCACACTGCTAGTAAGTATATGAGACCTGATTGGAGCTCAGGTCTGCCTGACCCCAGGACTGGAATTCTATCCATTATACCACCTGGCCCCCCAAAATAGATTTGCATTAGAATAAAAAAATAGAGGGGGTCGAATTCACCGAGAAAAAAAGTAAAAGCTAAAATAGTGAAAGGATAGATAGCTTTAGTTAGTGCTGAGGTAGAGGGGGGCAGACCCTCCCTTCTACATGTAAAGGGAAGAACAGGTGGGAGGGCAGACCAGGCCATCTCTACTCTATGATGACGGCCAAGAGAAAGTGAAGCCCAAGGCCACAGGCAGCTCCTTTCCTGCCTGCCTCTCCTCCAGGACTTAGGGGCTTGTCAGGAGCTTGAGACGGTGCTTACTTGGCTCCAGCTCCAGCCCCACGATCCCCTTTGGTGTCTCCCTGAGGCTTGACTATGGTCCTCCCACAGCTCTGACCCTCCTCTGAAAATCAGAATACGTCTCCCCAAACAGGACAAGGGGGGACCTCTGAGCCCCTCTCCTATAACCTCATGTTGGAGGAAAAAGGAAATAGGGCAAAGGAGGAGACAGCAGGAAGGCGGGGAGACAGAGGCAGAGACAAAGGGAGAGGCAGAAGGCGGGTGGTCAGCAGCAGCTCAGCCAGCCTTGCCCAGGGCTCCTGACTCTGTCTCTCAGACTCTGTGCGCTAGCCCAGGCAGCCTGCCAGTGACTCTGAGGGCATCCTGTTTGAGCCATTTCTTCTTAACCTGGTGTAAGTGTTTGGTGGCCCCCACTGCTGTGGGAGAGCAGTGGTTCTCATGGTGGCAGGTTCCCGGGGAGACGACGTGTCTCCTTCTCTGCCCTCACTGCTCCCCAGTGAAGGGGAAAAACACAAGGTAAAAACCACAGATTTCAAGCTGAAAGGAACTTAGGAGGCCACCTAGTCCAACTGCCTCCATTCAGGAGGAAACTGAGTCACAGAGCAAAGTAATGCGCCCGGGGTCAGGAAATGGTCATTGCAAAGCCAGGAATTCTAATTCAAAGCCATAGGCATCTAGGTGGTGTGGGGAATGGAGCACCACGGGCTTGAGTTCCAATCTAGCCTCAGACACTTACAAGCTGTGTGACCCTGGGCAAGTCACTTAGCCTCCTTTGCCTCAGTTTCTTCACCTGTCAAAGGGGCTGGAGAAGGCAATGGCAAACCACTGCTGAATCTTTGCCAAGAAAACCCCAAACAGTGTCATGGAGAGTCAAATTTGACTGAACAGAGACTTGTAACTTAAGACCCCAGAATTACCAAGTCAATAGGAAACAACCCAAAGAATCACATAGATGTACATATTTAAATTATTGTGAATAGAAAGGGGAAGACAACCTACAACTTCGTGTTCTACCAAATTGCCTACAAAAATGTGTGGGAGCCAATAATGTGGAAAAAGCCTCTGAAGTCCATTTTATAGAGGTGGGAAATGAGGCCACAAAGGGGGGAATGACTGGTCTAAGGTCACACAGGTACGTAGGACATAAATCCTGGACTTGACCTGAAGTACTCAGACACCAATTTCTTAATAACCGAGAAGAAGCTTTCTTAAGCTTTGTGGTATCAGGGACCCCTTTGGCAGGCTGGACAAGCATTCAGACTCGTTCTCAGAGAAATGTCCTCAAGTACATAATGTGCAAAGTAAACCAAGTATACTGAAATACCACCATCCAGATGTTATTTTAAAGGGCCACAATTGTGCCTTGTGCTCCTTCCTCCTGATCACAGGAGGCCAAGTCAATTCAACCCAGGCCAGTGATTGCTTAGGAAGCTCAGCTCCCCAGTCAAGGGGGCCTGACCCCAGCTTTGATCCATCAGCTGTGGGGACTGTTCACCCCACTTGCCCCTATAGCAGCCCACGCAGTGCTCTTGGATGATCATTTGAAGAATAATTGTTTGTCTACACTAGTGGGGGGCATTTCCCTCCTTCAAAATGCCCACCTCCATGAAATCACAAATCCTAACCTCCTCTTCCCACCAAAAACTGTCAGATTTTGGTGATACTTTCTTTTTAAAGGCACCCAACTCTGTCCCCAGGGAGTTACACAGTACTAGGAGATATGGCATGTACTTAGTTACCATATACTGAGACAATAAGAAGAGATGTCGGAGGTCCAGGGGAGCCCTGAGAGGTGGTGGGAATATATGGGAGGTGGCTCAGGAGGGGCCAGGGAGCCAAGGAGGCGGGCGCCTCCCATGGATCAGGGGTTTTGTCTCCCCCTACTCCTTTATTCCAAATTCACTGAAAAGTAGTGGTACTTCGGGAGAAGTACCCCTTCACCACAGAAGAATTTCTTAGCACCGGCTCAATTCAGACAAGTTCTGATCTGGGAGGGCAGAGAAGGGGTGGGGGAATCTCCCAGACAGCAGAGTTTACATAATGGCAAATGCTGAATGTGACCCCTAGGTTAAAATCTTTGCAGCTTAAGTTTGTGGAATTCTATTTTTCTAAGAGTGACCACAGAAGCTTTCCGACAGTTCTGTGCTCTTGAGCTAAGCATTGCTTTGTTATTTTAAACTCAGATTTCTCCAGCACTTGTCTAATTCCCCAGAAATGTGCCTAAAGAGCGCCCCATTCATCATCTGTGCCCTGCTTGTTAGTTATTCAGTAAAACCAAAGGGAACATTAAATAGGATATCAAAAGAGCCTTTGAAAGGAGGTTCACTAGGTTCTGGAATGAACTTTCCAAAGAAAGGGTTGGTATTGTCACCTGAACTCCTTAACTGGACAAAAGCAAGCCTGGAAAATCATCTTGTACTGGCCAGCACCAGACAGTCTCATGAGGTTCTTCCAACCCAGCCTGTTGTTAATCTTATATGAGCAAGCTCCTTGCCAATTCCAGAGCAATGAACATTTACAAAAAATTTGGGTCACTGAATCAGAACTTTAGGGCCACAAGAGACTTCTGAGAAGGTATACTCCAAAGCTCTTATGTTTAATGAAAAGGACACTGAGAATTCCCTAAGATGCTCTGTGGAAAACTTCAGAGAGTTGTGACTTGTAAAGGTGCTGGGCACTGAGAAGCAAAATATCCATGCCAAGGCCCAAGGTTATCTTCTAGCTCACATTCTGCCACTGTGGTTAATAGAAAGTGTTTGTAGTATTTTACATTGCAAATGAGTGATTGTGAAGGAGGCCTATAAAGAATGATGGGCTGGTCGAATGGGAAGAGTGAAGAATTATGAATCAGTAACACACCCCTCCATTGGTATAAAGGATGAGTAAGATGATGACAGAGAGTTTGAAGGAGAGAGCCAGAGACAGAAACATAGACAGAGACAGACAGAGAGGGAGAGGCAGAGACAAAGACAGAGACAGGCAGAGAATTTGGTGAATGAATTTACTGTGCCAGACACTGAGCTCACATATGGAGAGCACTCAAGGAAGGCTCTTAGCACACTGTCTAGACGAACCATGGACAAGAGGAACACAGGATGGCCAGGCACGGATGGGTCATGATCTACATTGTTAAAGGGAATTTCCAAATTGATGAGATCACAAATGCATAGAGAATCTCCCTTTCCACTTTCCCACAGGTGCATTATAGAAAGTGTTGTTCAACAAAACATAAATGGTGATAAAATTCTAAATAGAAATACTTCCTAAAGAATAATTGGCATATCCGACATTTCCTACACACAAGACTCTATTGCCCATCTCACTGTCTTTGCACAGGCTGGACATTCCATGCCTGAAATGCTTTTCCTCCTGACCTCTCTCTGAGATTCTTGAGCTTCCTTCAAGGTTCATCTTAAATGTCACTTTCTGGGACATTACCTGATTTCCCCCAGGTCTTAGTTCCCTCCTCTCTGCTCTGGAAATAACTTTGATTTCTTCTGTGTGCGTCCTACAAGTGAACTGGTGGTACTGTGTCTGTCCCGCCCGCCGCCCCCCCACACCCTCCCAAAGGGTGAGGATTGTCTCATCTTTGGATTTCTATCTTGACTGATTAGCACAGCACCTGACATATAGCAGCTGCTTCAAAAGGGCTCTTTGATTGATTTCCTCTGGGAAGAGCTTGGATTGGGAGGATGTGTCTGTGAAAGTCATTTCACTGGCTGCTGTCCCTGCTCTCCCCTCCAGTGGCTGGGGGTTTAATGTCTGCCCACAAGTGGCTTCTGGCCCTGAGACTTGTAGCCAAATCACAATCTGATGCTTCCAAGTGATCATGGTACACCAATGGGAAGCCACTGTCTTCTGACCAGCTTAATCTGGCAGACTTTATGAGGGCACAGAGTCCAAGAGCTGGAGTTTGGAGAAAAAGCGAGACCTACCCTAAGGAGGGGAGACGGCAAGCTGGTGATTTGTGAAGAGCCTCATTAGAAGTCTGGAATCCGATATTTCAGAAGGCCAATTGGAATAGATTTAATTTTTTAAAAGGTTTCCTAGTTTTGACAATGTATCCTTAAAGTAGTAGCTAAAAACTACGCAGGCTTCATCGAATCAAATCCTTGTTCTGACTTTGTCCTAGCAAGACATCAGCCAAGAAGTGCGTTCCCACTGAACAGCAGAAAGATTGTGATGTCTTACATTGACATTTATAAATGTCAAATCACACATGTTTCCCATTAAAGTGCATGTGCATGGGTGGGTTATGAGTTCTTAATGCTTTTTAACTTGACAAAAGAGATTTGCATTAACTTTTTAGAACTGATTCAGATAGAACAACAGGATAAGAACTCCTCAGCCACACACAAGATGGCCCCCAGGTCTCTTCCAAGAAAGAAAAGCTGACCTTAGGTTACTCAGCCATTGGGGTGTAAGATGGTGGCTGTGGCCTGCTGTTCATTGCCCAATAGCTACTGTTTTGGAAACACAAGTTCTCTTTATCCTTCAGCATTGTCTTACTATTGTTGAGGTAACTATCACTTGTTGAAGACCACAGAGTGACAGGGGATCTTGAAATCAATGATGACGACTTTTTGATATTTTAAAAGTTATTTCCAAGGGATCTGATGACCGGGCACACACCCCAAGCAGGTCAATGGTAAAAAGAAAAGATCCATATACTTGAATATATTCCTAGTAACCCTTTTCATGGAAGCAGAGACTGAGAATCTAAATCAGTGCCCATGGATTAGACAACAGTTAGACAAATTATGGTGGATGATATGGTGGAACACAGAGAAGCATGGCGTGACTTAGGAGTTTGGGCAAAGACAAGTAAGTAGAACCAGGAAAGTTCAATTAAAGACAAATCAACAAGGAATGTTGGGGGATGATAATGACCAGGGTGATCTCTGAAGAAGAGATATGAGAAGGTACCTTTACCTCCACCCATTCCATACAGTGGCATCTGAAGTCCCTTCTGGCTATAAATCTATGATGCTCAGATCTGCAGAGATAGGGGGCTACAGGTGTGGAAGCCAGCATACAATGACAGGCTCTTTGATATATTGATTAGCTTTATTGGTTGATCACCCTTCCATCACCTCCCCGCCCCCAAAAAACACACCTTTTAAAAATGACTCTTAATTTTAGTGTCTAGCTCCCTCAGAGAGTGAGGGGAAATGATATTTTGAGAAACAAATATGATATAAATACAAAAAATACCAATGAAATTGTGTTAAAGGGGCTCTTGATTGCCTCAGTCCCTAAGGGATTTTCTCTCAATAAACCCTAGTTATTTAATTTTTCACCAAGTACTCTAATTGAAGGTAACTCAATGCATGGACCTCTTTGCATCGCTTGATGTTGCTTTGTAAAAATCTGTGGCATTTCCTTTTCTGCACACCAGCAATGTCTAGCACAAAGAAAGTAAGCTTCTGGAGGGCAGGGTCTCCTCTTATTGTTTTATCATTTCCCCATATAGTATCTTACACATAGTAGGAACTTACTAAATGATTGTTGAATCAAATTGGATTTAATTCTGGAGGTGAATGAAACTTTTTTTCATAGCAGGTATAGGCAAGGCTGTGCCAAATTTGCCCCTGGGTTCTTCCACATTCCCTTCTATCTCCCCCCTCCTTCTGATGCCCACCTTATGTCCCTAGGACCAAAGAGCAGTTATATATCAACCAATCTCTGCCAAGGATTTAAGGCTTGGTGATAGCTTGAGATGATCCTTTCCAGAAGTATTTGACTTTTTGTATAGGATTCATTCAAAATAATGAGTTCTCAATAAGCATTCTAGATACTGTGACAGGCAGGGAGAATGATTTCTAGTCAGATCACTCCCCACTAGCACCTTCCAAATCCTATTTGTTAAAGAAAATTCTATTAAGGCTGCCAGAGATTTCTACCTTCTGGACTAGCTAGAGGAATCTTCCTGCAGGAAAGAGAATGGGCATTTTATGTTGGCTTCTGTGACAAGGCAAGGATTGACCTCATCAAGTGAAAATGTGTTTTGGGGGAAGAATCATCTTTAATGTGTGGCCTGGTGTGAAAACACACAGCCTGTTGGGTAAGCCACGCACCACACTCAGCATCCTGGTTTTCATTATCGTGGAGATGGATGCTAGATCATCCCAATGGCCAACTGATTAATTGCTCCTCTGCCCTGACTTCACTGGAACCACCAGCCATCTGAATGACAGTTCCCTTCTCAATAAAGCCTTTGCAGGCCCCATCTACTCCACCCCAGGCCACTATAGCCTTAGAACTGGATTCTAAATACCCATTGAGAATCAGCTTCAGAGCAGCTTAACCGAGCCCTATATAAGGGTTGACGAAAAATCTGACCATCTCTAGGGGTTCCAAAAATCTTTTTAAATACATGCATATGACATTCCTCTATTGACTAGGCAAGCAGGAATCTTTCAGCGTTGCTGTAGGAGGAAGCAGTCACAGTGAAGTTCAAGGGAGAGTGCTGGATTGGGAGTCCAAGTGTGCTCCTGCCAGATGTACTGCGTTTTCTGGAGCGGGCTTCTGACTCAGTTGTATAGATCACAAGGGGAAGTTAAAAATTCCATGCACTGAATGTGTTACTGTTGGTCAGTCATTTCAGTTGTGTCTGACTCCTTATGGTCCCATTTGGGATTTTCTTGGCAAAGATACTGAAGAGGTTCCCCATTAACTCCTCCAGCTCATTTTACAGGTGAGAAAACTGAGGCAAAAGAGCTTGTGACTTGCCCAGGGTTGCACAGCTGGTCATATCTGAGGCCAGACTTGAACTCAGGTCTTCCCCTGACTTTAGACCCAGTACTCTATCCACTGCTCCATCTAACTGCCCCTCGACAAGTGTAAAAAAGACAAAGAAAAGACAAATGAATGTTTCTGGAATGAGTCTGGCACAACTGAGTTTTGGCAGCTGATCAGCCAGACACACCGAGTTCCCTGTCACAGTACTTTCTAACCATGCTCATGGACCGCCCCCCCCCCCAGATCACTTCACCTGAGAAATATAGGGCAAGGCAACTCATGAATAAATGGAAAGCTTGTCTCTGGGTGCCTGTAAGGCAGAAATAGCCTCTCTTGCCTGGAAATACAGACTCTTTCTTGCTTAAGTGGGGGCAGTGGATTAAAAGGAATGTGGCTCCCAACATTTATCTCAGAATCAACCAGAGCTGCATGAGAAGACCTACTACCTAGCTGCCAAGCAAAGGCCATTCCATGCCTGGGTCATGCCTGGAAGACACATAATGGAAAAAAGAAACCATGATCAATCTGGGAAGCAGATTTATCAGGCTGATTGATCAAGGAAACATCCATTAAGTCCCTCTTATATGCCAGAAATGGTGGTGAGCACTAAGGATACAAAGACAAAAGGGAACGATTCTCTGCCCTCCAGGAGCTTACCTTCTAAAGGGGGAGATTTGAGTAGAGGGGTGACCACAGATGGCGTGGACTGTACTCGGGCATCTCTGGCACTTCATGATCTGCTTTAGAAGCATATCAGAGCTTAATGATGAGAAATCACTGCTGACGTAAATACTCTGAACTGAGTAGGGAAAGTGCTATCCCCAAGAAGGTCAAGGAGAGAAACATGCCCAAGAAGAGTAGCACACCTTTCTATGTGAGAGCAGAAAAAGCCCAGAGGTAAAGCAGATGCCACTGGACAAACTGTGGTGTGTACTAAAGTAACACAATTGTAGTGCACCATAAAAAACCAATGGCTATGAAAATTCAATCAATGAATCAGCAATCACTCATTAAGCACCTACTGCGTGCTACTCCCTGTGTTAGGTGCTGAGAATACTAATTCTAAGAATGAAACAGTCCTTGCTTCAGAGAGACAAGATAGATGCAATGACTAAAAAATGTAAACAAAAGGACATACAATCACAAATGAAAACTGGCCTCCGAGGTCCACAGAGAGAAGCACTGTGTGGTATGGGGGCTGGGGGATTTCTAACAAAATCTTGCACATGAGAAGCAGTATAAAAGAGAGTGTTCATTGCACTGATGATCAAAGAAGCTGGATCAGATGTGGACCCAAAATGAGAGATGATAATTGCATTGCCAGGTTGCTTCTGGTCCCTGTGTAAAAGTAAGTGGCTCTGAGTAAGTCCTGCAAATTGTTAGACAAATCACCTCTCATGCTTACATGGGAGGAAATGGAGAGGCATGGATGATTTGCTAGCTATATTTGCTGCCTTCACCTAGGAGATCTTAAATCTATCAAGGTTAAGAGGTATGATCTTGCCTGGTTTTCAAAGAAATTGACAGGATCTGGGTTTTGGCATGGAGCAATGCTTAAGTAAGTATCAGTCTGTCAGAGCTCTTTAAAAAATTATGGTGTCTGGCTGAAGAGTATGTCATTTTCAGGATAATTGCCCTTCAGTGGAGCACTTGGATGAACAGTAACTCATCATCCAGTGCAAAGACCATCTTTTAATCTAAACAAACCACTGATTTCACTGAGGCAAAGTTGTTTTTACTGAAGGAAAAGTACTGTCTTGGGCCACAAGAGAAACCCATGCCTGGAATGCCAAAGCTCTGCTGTCAGATGCTCAAGGGTGGGTTTATTTGTGGGAAGACAATTTGATCCATAAGGCTTCCATATGGGATAGTGCAACACGAGATAGGAAATGTAGGGCAGAGAAACAGAAGAACAAAATCTGTTAATCCCCAAGAGCCAGCTTACTTCCTGTGCAAAATATCCCCACTAAGATTTCTGACAGCTTTACCAGAAATGCTCCTAGCAATCTGGGCTTGGCCTGTGGCACTGTTTTGGGGATGGCTTTAACAGGTGGGGGCTGCAAAGCATATTGGTGCTGTACTCCCAACGTCTACAGGCCTGAAAACCCTCCATGGAAGCAAATGAATTGTTTTTTAATGCCACCAATTAAGATTTAGTCAAATCATCACTTCATCATTTCTTCAGATAAAATATTGTATTTAGGCAGGGGTGCCTAGTGGGAGGGTGTTGAGGGAAGCGATGGGGGAGGGAGGGTGGATCTCACTCAGTCCCTAACTTGTTCTGATTTTGTAATGAGAAAAAAGGTTCTTTATTTTAATAACCCCAGGAATCCAAGAGCCTCCAATGTTGTAGGAGAAGAAAAGAGACATGGAAATGCAGAGCATCCATTCTTGCACTCAATTAAACCACAAGACTTTATTTAGTGCCTACTATGCGCCTGGAACTGCACCAGATGTTGGGGCTGGAAGATAAAAATAAAACCATTCCTACCTTCAAGGATCCTGTATTTTACTGGAGAGGAAACAGGTGTGTGTGTGTGCGTGCGTGTGTGTGTGTGTGTGTGTGTGTGTGTGTGTGTGTGTGTGTAACATACATATATATATATATATATATATATATATATATATATATATATATATATATATATATATATATATATAGTATGGGAAGAAGTCTTACAACTGGGGGAGGGAGGTGTCAAGAAAGGTCTCTTATAGGAGAGGGCACTGGAACCAAGCCTTGCAGAAAACTCAAGATTCTAACAGGTGGGAAGGCAGAGGGAGAGGATTTCAGGCATTGGAAATAGCTTCTGCAAAGTCAGAGATGAGACACGATATGCCACATGCAGGGAACACGGAGTAGAGGGATTTGGCTGCAATCGAGAGTTCCTAAAGGAGAAATCTGAAATGATTGTTGGCTCCCATTCCTGACGTCCCTCTCCATGCTCATTGCTTGGGACTTTGATAGCCATTCACCGAAAAGAGTATGGGGAGTCAGGCTTGGGAAGCCAAAGACCCAACTTCTCTTGGAGCATTTTAGGTAATAAGGGCAATGAGGTTGGAACTGGGCCAACAGTCTGTACCAAACCTAACAGGTTGGGGCCACCATTCCAGAGGAGCACTGAAGATGTTGAAGGCCATAGGGAGATAGAAGGAGAATGTGTGTGCCCCCACCCCCTGACCTCCTCTTCATCTTTCCCTTTCCACCTTCTTTCCCAGACAGGAAACTAATCAATTATTATTACAGCTGGTTGAACTTTAGGCAAATACCTCTTTGTGCCATGTGCCAGAATGAGGAGCTCCTGTCATCCCTCCAGGGAACCCACACTTCATTCCAGTTATGGTCTGGGTTCTGATCTTGCTAACTTCAGTGACCCAGGTTCAAATCCTGACCAATAGCTTAGAACCTCTGTGGGATTGTGCAAGTCATTAGAGTTTGTCTGTTTGTTAAAAAGGGGCTAGTGTGGAAAGTCAACCTTTTTGCTCCTCTTTGGCTCCAAATCTATGACCCTATGATCACACCATCCATAGGATAACCCAAGTTGGATGTTGGGACCATTTACAAAGCTACCTTAATATAGGTTGAGGAAAAAGTGGCAAAAGATTTTGGGGGAGTCCAAAGACCTGAGGACTAAGTCCTGGCTGTACCATAGTGGGGACTTTGGGCAAGTCTCAACATTTCAGGACTCAGTTTCTTACGTATGTATGGGCCTTTTCCTCTGTCTTTGTCCTTCCTGGGAAATACTCTCAGTAATGGTATCATTGGGTCAAAGAGCATGTTTGGTTCAGGTTGGTGGATTTTCTAATAGAATTCCACTTTATTCTACTGAGCAGTTTTGGTTTCCAAGCTCTGCACACCTTTCCCAAGTCTTTCCTCTTCTCTTAATCAGCACCTCTGTCCTCTTACTTAGATGCCCAGATGCCCATCTCTCTTCTCTCAATCCAGTAACTTCAACTCTCCATTCCAGGCATGTAGCCCCTAGGAATAAAGAGTGATTTAATGGAGACAATTGAGAAGACAACATGCTCACCCACATCTCTCTGAAAGGATAGAGACAAGAAGACTCATGAAATGAGAGCTTTCCCCCTTGGTTTTTGGCACTGACTACTTGTCCAGCTCTACCTCAGTTTCCAGGGTAAGACATAAGCTATCATGTCCCTTCCCAGTCTAGTCAGAGTCATGAGAACAGCTCCATCATTCTTATCTGACAGTGCTGATTTCCTCCAGGCATGCCAAAGCCATACAGAGGGGCCTTCTAGGTACTTTGTGTGATGACCTGAGCTTCTGGAACAAGTGACATGACTGATTCAGCTTCTTGGGGTTCCCCAGGTGATCTGTGCTTATAGAAGCTGTCACTCTTAGAGCTTCTCTGGCCAACAGCAGACTTAACTTGGTGTGGGCCATTAGCTTCTGGTGGTTGGTTGGAAATGGATTATTCTTTGGGAGAAAAGGCCAACACTGAAAGTGCCATGTTGACCCCTGACAACTTTCCTGCTCCTTTCAGTAGTGACTTACTTGATCTCTTCCAGTTCTCAGTCTGAATCTAAGTTCTGTAAAGTCAAGGATGGTTTGGTTTGGGCCCTTGCAAAGAGCCTAGCCCAGTGCCTTGCACAAAATCTGTTGTTGTTCAGTCATTATTCAGTGTCTGCCTCTTTGTGACCCAGTTTGGGGTTTTCTTGGCAAAGATTGCCATGCTCTTCTCTTGCTCATTTAACAGATGAGGAAGCTTGCACATAATAGGTGATTAAGAAATCTTTTGGGGTGGCTAGGTGGCGCAGTGAGTAGAGCGTCGGCCCTTGAGTCAGAAGGACCTGAGTTTGGATCCGGCCTCAGACACTTAACACACACAAACAAAAACCTAGCCGTGTGACCTTGGGCAAGCTACTTAACTCCAATTGCCCTCCAAAAAGAAAAAAAAAAACTGCCTGGAAAGAAATCTTTCTTAAACTCAACTCCTTGAAGATACCAAAGCACAAATCTGACCATTCCCCTAACCCCAAGTCAAAAGCTCCAATGGCATCCAGTTACCTCCAGGATCAAATACCAAATCCCATGTTTAACCTTCTAAGTCTTCAGAACTTGACGATTCCTGCCTCCCAGTCTTCTTACACTTCATTCCCCTCCATGTTGTATTCAGCAATCTAGTGACAGTGGTCCTATTTGCTGTGCTTCTCACAAGACCCTTCCCCACCCCCCCATGCCTTGATGCTTAATAAATGTTTCTTGACTTGACTCCCATGCCTCTCCTACTTCCTAGCTTTCCTGACTTCCTTCAAGACCAAAGTCTTCAAGACCAATTACATCTTCTGCAGGAGGACTTCCCAGCCTTCCCTGAACCGCCCCCCTCTCTCCCCTCCCCCCCTACCATGTAACCTCCCTCTACTCTCTTCATGTCCTGTATACACCCAGGTGTGTTCATGATGCTGTCCCACTAACATGGGAGCACCTGGAGGTCAGCAACTAGGTTTTGTTTGTCTTTTTTTGGTATCCCCAGGCCTGTATAAGGCTTATAGTGGTCACTTAATAGATGTGTGTTGACTGACAGAGGACAGGGAGAGAGCATGATTTAAGTGTCTGAAGGTTTGTGCTGTGGAAGAATGCTTCTTTTGAACCCCAGAGAGCAGAGGGTAAAAGCTGTAAAGAGACAGATTAAGTCTATATCAAAAAAATCTTCCTAACACTGAGAGCTGTCCAACAATTCAGTGGGCTGTGCTGGAAGGGAATGTGGTGGGTGCAGACAGAGCCTGAGGGCCCACTTGTCACCTATGCAATGGCTGGGATTCTGGTCCTTTGTGGGTTGTTTGAGATGCTTGCTGAAGTCCTTCTAAATCTGAATGCTGTGATTCAATATAATGATTTAACACAGGCTGCATAGAAGGCATCCTTCTAACCCTTCCTGTCCCAGGAAAGACATCACTCATACCTGGGTGGTGGCTGATGATTCTTCTCATGATTTATTTCTTCTTCATTCTAAACACCCTTTTATTTACTTTTTGTCCTCATTTTCTTTATTCAGTATGGTGAGACTTTCAGCCCCACCTTTCCTTTCCCCTTAGTTCTACTATCAAATCTCAGTGGTAAATCTCAAGGTTTTTTGTTTAACAGAGTTCTGGGGGCAGCAGACATAAGACATGCCTGAGATTAAGGGATCCTGGATGGGTTTCCCAGGCACCATCTCGGATCATGAACAAATCTTAGTTGTTGTGTTTTTTTTCTAAAGTCTATATAAGAAAATGGCACCTAATCCTATCTTTTCCTGGGGGGGGGGAGGAGAATATTATTGTTTCACCTGAAATACTTTGTTCACAAATAACTTCCATTTCTAATAATGAAAGATTTGATACCAATGTAAAATGTGACCATCACTGTTAGCTCCCTTGATATGCCCATGGGATAGTCCACTGAGAGCCTCAGAAGGGAGTGCTGTCCTAGAGTCAGTGACCAATGAGGTAAGTGAGATATAGGGCGATGATGGCCTGGAATGGGGACATTCTTTCCCAACTGGGAATGGGACGAGAATATCATCGTTAAGTCTTTGTACCCCAACGAATCAGCCATTTCATGAAAGTTCAGCGCCTGAAATGACCTCCAAGGCTGTGGTTTCACTTCTCATTTTAAAGATAAATAAAATGAGAACTAAAGAGATTTAATGTCTTGCCCAAGGCTGCCCAAAGACCAGGATCTGTACTTTGTTCTCTGACTCCATTTCTAGTGTTCTTTTCACAATCCACATCAAATGGGCTTATCTTATGCACCATCTTGGGTCAATAAGATTGAAGAGTTTCTGAATTTTGATAACTAGGGAAAGGTGTTGAAAAAATATAACAACAAGAAATGCTGACCTTGTATTAATCTGCTAAAATCCTTCTCCACTGTATCTATCTTATCCTCTCCTTTTCCCCTTTACCTAACTGTACTGTTAGTTTAAGCAGATTCTATGGCTATCAACACTGATCAATCTAGCCCTAGAAGTCTCATTATGTATATGTGTAATGGGAACCTGAAGATCTTCCCTGCCCCTTGGCCCCTTGATAGGCTTAAGTGAATCTGAGAACCTTCCCTGATTTGAAAATATACTCTGCCCCCTAATAGGTAGAATGTGGTCACATGGAGCCTGTGATGGGAGGCTTGTTTTTCAGGAATGCCCAGACCTTGTTACTTTGTGATTGGGCAGTGGGTCAAGGGGATTGTGACATTCTCTGACCCAGGAGAAGGTTATATCACCCTGATGTGAGGTTTTATTTGGGGGCTCACTTTGGGAAGAGTTGTGTGATCTGGTCAGATGAGACTCTGGGCAGCTGTTGAGGTGCCCCTCCCCACACACCCCCTTCCACCTGCCAGCTTTGAAATCCAGATGTTGGTGCTTCCCTGTCTGGTATCAAACTAGGTATGGATGTCATGGTCAGACAGCCGGAAGCCCTGTCTACTAAATTGTGTTATTTTCTTTTGTAACTACTGTTTATATTCTCTGAATACAAACTTCTCTGAAGTTCCAGGTGCTGATTTTTTCCCCTGAACTAGGTAAATGATATGTTTTTGATTGATTAAAGTGAGATTGTTAACCCATTTTGAGTTGCTTTCCTTTAGAAAAGCAGATCTAAGAAACTGTGCTAGCAGCCATCCAGAGTATGCTAGGATGCTTGCTGCTACAATATGTATCTGGATGTGGATATAGACATAAGGCATTTCCACACCATCAAGATTCTACCACCAGGAGAGTTCATTTTCTAGCATCAAGTCACCTCGGCTTCTTTTTCTCTCTTTCTGGAAAAAAATATTATTTTACCCAGTTTCTTATTACAGGGGGCTGGAAACAACTCCAGTAAATATTTGAAGATCAGCTATTGTTTCCAGAGGCTGAATAGTATGACTGTGGGATCCCTCAGATATGCTAACTGTATGCAGCCAAATTGAGAATGGCAGATGGATCCACGTGCTAGCCTCCACCAAGATCCAAAATGCAGCTGCCACCAGGAGCCTGGAAGATGCCTCAGGGAGCTTTCAAAGCCTTTCAGTTGTGTCTCTCCACCACACCCCCTGCCTGCGATGCACAGTGATGTGTTTACCACTAACCCACTTCACCACACCACAAACCATGCCCCATGTAGGCAAAGACACCAAGTGCCATTGGAATGATAGTCTTCATTTTTCTTGGAAAGCTGGGGCAGACTGTGTTGTCTCACTGGCCAACAGATGGAGAGGGCATCACGATGCCAGGCCATTTCCTGCAGATTTGCTCTTTGAGACTGAGGGAATTTTCTTGAATTTTATTAAGGCTTTAACTTTAACTTTTCACTTTAACTCAACAGAAATTTAAAAAGTACTTGCAATATATGTAAGGTACTGAGGTCACAAAATAAGGGCCTTGAAAGTCAACTTCTGAGGTTCTCCCAAGAATAACCCTAGAGGGACGAGGTGGATTTTGTGTTTGCTTTTTCAGATATACAGCCAAGGCTAAACACAATTGCCTGGGCACTCACAAGCTCATTCCTCCCACGAGTCAGTCTCTAGGACTCTGGTCCCATCAGTGAGGCAGAGCCCTTCTGGGTACTGGTGGTGAAAGCTAACCAAGAAGGGGCTGTCACTACCAATGTTGTTCCCAAACATTATCTTTTGGCTCATTCCCATACCAATCTGCTTGAAAGCAGCAAGATCCCCATTTATATCCACAATTAAAACAAACAAACAAAAAAACCCAACTTCTTGAACTTCCTAACCCCCTCAGGATGTTACCCACACAGCATCATTCTCAGGAAATACAGGCACAAAGAATGGCTTCCATTTCACATGGAAGGTTAAGGAGACACGGGTTCTATGTATGACATTGGACCTCACTGACTCCCAGGGGGCATGCCAAATCATGTCCTTCCCTCTGGTCCTTGAATGTGCTACACAGAACAAACTTCATCCATAAAAGCATCCCCACCAGCTCACCTTCTCCTAAACACTGTAGGAAGTCATTAATTATAATAAAAATAACATTTTTATGTTATTTTTATAAACAATTGGCTGACAATTAATGATCTATTTTAAGGTGAGCATAAATCCCCTTAGTTCCTTCCTACCTATGTGGTCCTAGGAGAGACATCTAACCTGAAGCAGACTCAGTTATCTCATCTATGTAACGGGTATACGAGATCATCATCATAACTAACATTTATTAAACATTTGCTATGGGTGTTGAATGCTTTACAGATATCACACCATTTGATTCTTACAACAACCTTGGGAGGCAGGTGCTGCTATTATACCCATTTTATAGATGAAGGAAGGGTGGCAAACAGATTGACTTGAATTGCCTGGGTTTACACAACCAGTGTCTGAGGTCTGGTCTTCCTCACTCTAGGCCCAGCACTCTATCTACTGTACCACTCAGTCACTTCTGTTCTCCCCACCATAACCAACAATGATCAATAATCAAAGCAAATTTGACAAGGAGACTGAAATTGCTCGTGTGATGCATCACTGTAGGCTGCAAACATTAAGCACTTGATGAATACCTGAAAAAATCCAATGTGTTGGCTAAAATTCTGCATTAAAAACTTGTTATCTTTCATGGAATGACAGACAAAAAATTCCCCTATTAGAAAAGCAGGCTTGCAACGCAAACATTCAGTTGTACAAGCTCTGAACCATCAGTCAAGATGGAATGGGGTCCATGACCACCCTGGCATAACACTGGTCCCTAAAAAAACTTAAGAACAGCATTATAAGAATAAATCACCTCCAGTAATAATTTTACCATTCCAAACACTCAGAATTCCTAGGTCCTGTGGAATTAAAGTCTTCCCACATAAAGAGGTGTCACAGAAGAAATATAAACAGTGTGGGGACAGGGTGTGGAGCTTACGGCACCTCCATCACACTGTCCACTTCTGGGGTGTAGCATTGAGCTCATCAGTAATCCTGAAGAAGAGGGACTGCTAGCTTCTCTTATTCAGCTACAGCAAGCAATCCACAATTTACAGTGTAAGAGTCCAGAGGACGTCATGCATCGAAGGATAGGGATTTTTCCCCCAGCTCTTTCTGCCTGACTTCCACCCAACATGAAGAGGAGAGGGACAGTCACACAATAAACACAATCACATGAACAGGTCTCTGGCACTAGATTTAAAATTTACAAAGCACTCAAGATCAAACCTCACAACAACCCTCAGGAGTAGGCCCTCAGTACAGAAGGGATAATCCCCATTTTACAGATGAAGGAACTGAGATTAAGTTATGGTATTTGTCCAGGCTCCCATGGCCAGTCAATGTCAGAGGCAGGACTTTTGTCTCCAGACACACAGCTCTATCCATCCATACTGCCTGCCTTGCAAGGCTGCTGTGGAGAAAGCAGGGGGCTTCACAGCCCTATAGCAGCAGGGGGACATCAGGAAAGGCTTCATGGGAAAGGTGATGCTTAAAATGAGTCTTGGAGGAAAAGGGGATCTGTGAGGCAGAGGTGAAGAGAGGGGCCATCCAAATTAAGATGGACAAGCAGGGTAAAGGTGTTGGGGCCAGAGATGGTTGGCATGGGAGAAGGCCAATTTGGGTGAGGGGAAATAATAAACAATGGCTCTAGAAATACTGATGATTCCCTAATTTTAAAAATCAGACAAACAGACAGACAGAGATAGATATAGAGATAAAGAGAAACACAGAGACAGAGAGAGACAAAGACAAAGAGGTGGGGAGAAAGCAAGCTCAAGCCCTTTGTGTTTTTAATGGGAGAACTCAGAAGCACAGTGTTTTCCAGGGACTTCAAAGGAACCATATGCCCGTCCAGGACTTTCCCTCCTAAGTACCATTTTTATTACTGTATAAGTTTGATCTCTACTCCCATTTTAAAAGTCAAATATTTCCAATTTCATAAAAAGGCTCCTTCTGTGGGCTCAGCCCTAGATATACGGAGAAGTTAAGTGGGGTCACAGCAAGCCTGGGTCTCTCCTGGGAAGTCTGCCCAGGGGCAGGGCACTTCTTTCCACACAGGGTGTGAATGGGGCAATTGCCCAGATCTGGATTGTCTAGGGATGTGTAGATATGGATACAAGTGTCTTTATAGAGGGTATAATAGCATTTGGACAGCACTTTGTAAAAATGGTTTTCCCATAGCCATTAGGATAGACCATGAAAGCATCATTATCCCTATTTCACAGACACAGCCCAGAGCATGATTCACCCACATGGGAACTTCTGTGCATTTCCAGCTGTTCTCCAGCTAAAACCCACCACACCTGCTATCTGCCCCTTACAAGTTTCATTAACCTGTGATTAATTAACCATAGAGACGCACGGATACCCCAAGTTAAAAAAAGTCCCTGGAGGGATTTTATGAAGCCTGTGGACATGAGTGGGGGAAATGGCATCTTTATGTTCTCTGACTTCCAAGTGCAGTTTGTTATTCTATCAATCATTAAAAAAAAAGAACAACAACATGACTCTGAGAAGGGGCCCCTGGGCTTCTCCAGATGCCCAAAGGGGTTAAGAACGTCTGCTCTTCTGGATGCTGAGCTCCTGGCTCGTCCTGCTGGGGATGGTCATTTTTTCAGTATTCAGAAAGGGCCTGAAAATGCTTTTTGACTTATTTGTTCATTTGAGCCGTGATCCCCTGTCTAGCATTCTTCCCACTACATAATGTTGCCCCTACAGACGTAAAAGAGTTACAGATAAAGATACAGTCAAAAACCCAGACTGAGTTAGAAAGTCAGCTAAAAAGAAAGATGTGGCCTGAAATAGAGATGGATACGGGGTAAGGGCTGGAAGGCTGGCCTTAGGCACACAGGCTGGAGTTCTGTTTCTGCCTGCGTGACTATGGACATCTCCCAGGCCCCCAGACCAGAAGGTACAGGGCACTGGCTGATGTGTATTGGTGGAGGGAGTATCCACACTGGGAGGACCCCACATGGAGGAAGCTGCTTGTCTAAAACAAGAAGAAAGGAAACAGGTGTGGTGCAATAGAATCAGCACTGAATTTAGAGCAGAAGGAAGGAGATGAGCATTTATTAAGCACCTACTATGTTCCAGGTACTGGGCTACAATTTTTACAAATACCTTCTTATTTACAACAACTCTGGGACATGGGTGCTATTATTACCTCCATTTAATAGTTGAGGAAACTGTAACCATTGGCAAAGCATTAGCCTTTCTGGGACTCAATTGACGCATCTTTCAAATGAGAATACTATCCATAGGACCTACTTCACAGAAGGGCTCTGAGTGAAGAGCAGAGATGATGTTGTAGAAAATGCTGTAGGAACTAGCCGTGTGACCTTGGGCAAGTCACTTAACCCCAATTGCCCTCCATAAAGAAAAAAGAAAAAGAAAAAAAAAAGAAAATGCCGTAGGAATGTCAGCTGTCGGGTTATTCTCTAGACATCAGTTTTCTCATCTGTAAAATTAGGGTTTGGGGTAGATGGTTTCCAAGCTGCACATGAGGTCTTCCTGCCTATAATCTTATGTAGCAATAGATAAAGATTCAGCCTATGTGTGTGCGCACACACACACAGGCACACACACACATGCACACACACGCGTGACTGCACACACACACACATACACACACACACACACACACACACACACACACACACACACACACGGTCCATGTGAGACCCATACACCTGGATTAATGGGAATACCCTCTACAGACCAATCATCCAGATGTTTAGTCTACAAGACACCAAAAACTGGGAAACATTTGTTTACACAATGCCAAAAACTCCGAGGCTCTCCAATGTTCAGATATTTGAAATGAAAAAGCAATGAAGCAAAGGAACCCTGGAGGCCTGCCTGGCCTTCTGCTCTTTACGTGGCTGCTTGGCGTGCGTGGTATAGACAGAAGACACGGCCAGAGAGTGCTCATACAATTCCCTTTCCTGCATTTCCCCTCAGGCCATCAAAAGAAAAAAATAATAACGATTTTAATTAACTTGCCTTTGTCTGTGTTTATTTTCTTTTGGCATGTCATTCAGTCTGGAGTGTTGGAAATTAAACTGGCCTATTTCACTTTCCATTCATTGGGCTTGGTTTTCCAATCCCCAGAAAGCAGTCTTTTTTTCTTTTTAACACAGTTATAATGATTAAATCCAAGCCAAAATGATTTCCTCCTCTTTTTTTCCCCCTTCGGCCATTATTACCTTTTGTTTTCCATTAAAATTTTCATCAAGGAATTTATTTAATCGCTGGCTCATGTAAGCTATTTTCCCCACCCATAATTTTCTTTACTGAAACCCACATTTTCTACCAAAAAAATCTTATTGGTGGCAATTTACTTTGTTAACTCTACCTAAATTATGGATAATGAATCCAATCCAATAAGGATTTAATAAGGGCCTACTTAATTCAAGGCACTGCTCTGGGTGCTGGACATACAAAGCCAAGACAGAAACTTGAATCTGTTCCTAAACAAGTTGCAGGAGAAAAAACAAACAAACAAACAAAAACCCAAACAAACCCCTGCTTATTTGAGGAGAATGTACTGTCAGGGGGTCCAGAAGGCTTTCCCCTCCACCCTGAAGTACTACAGAGGCTCCAAGATGGGAGAAAAGCAAGAACTTCCTAGGCAGAGGCAGGGCAAATGAGTGGATATGTGCTAGACTTCATTGGACATTTGGCTTCATTTCACCATCCCGTAAGAGGCTGTGTGAGGCGAGTTAGCACCAATGTGCTCTAGATAAGCTGAAGAGTCACCAAATTTTTAAGCTAATCTTAGTAAAATGAGTAATATTTTTGAATCACTGTAAAAGTTTGCTATTTAAAGGGATTTCAGAAAATCTTATAAAGTCAAAATTAATTTTATTATGAAAATGCCCTTCTCAATAGACTCATTTAAAGTTCAGTTTGCCAATCTATCAGCATTTCTGAAAGCAGGGCACATCTGTACCATTTAGCAGTGAATGACAAATGAACTTCTCTTCAAGGACATCCATAATCAGCATCTTGGTTGGAACTGACCTCAGAAATCCTCCAGTAAACTCATATACATTTTATATAACTTAGAAGGACACACAAGGTCTTATCTATTGGTAGGGATGGAATGTCAGGTTTTCCAATCTCTCTCTTCAAAGAGGGATGCCTACTATAACATTCTCAAGTGACCCCTTCATCTCAGCTTGAAGACCTCCAATGGTGGGAAATGTGTTCCATCTTGAAGCCATCCATTTCATCCTGGCCAGCTGTGATTGTTAGGAATCATTTGCTCATTTATTTGTTTTCTATAGATGGTTTCCAAACAGAATCTACTTTATTCCCACTCATGGTCCCTAATTCCTCCTTCTAGGCTCAAGCAGAATAAATCTGATTCTTTTCCACTTGGCAGCTATTTCAACATTTAAGACAGGGATAATGCTCCGTCCCATTAACAAACAGTCTGAATGGAATTTAACAGTTAAAATTAATTTTCTTACACTTTGATGGTCTCCAAGATTTCCTTAATGGGATTATCTGGTATGTATGTAAACTCCTTCTGAGCTCCCTCCTCACTATCTGTAGTTAGTTGCCTGGAGTTATTGGTGTTGTTCAATCATTTTCTGTCATGTCCAGGTCTTTATGACCCCATTTAGGGTTTTGGGGTTGGCTTTTATTCTATTAAGCTACTGGAGTAGTTTGCCATTTCCTTTTCCAACTCATTTTATAGATAAGGAAACTGGCAAATGAGGTTACGTGACTTGCTCAGGATCACACAGTTAGGACATGTACTGAGAGTTAAGTGACTTGCCCAGGGTTATCCAGTTCCTATGAGGCAGGACATCCTCACCTGGGTCTAACCACATGCTCCTTCTCCAGCACTTTCCTTTAATTGGTTTAATGTGGTACTGAATGCTCCAAGGGCTTGTCCTGGGTTTACCTCTGTAGTTTTATTTATTCAATCACTAAATATTTAAGCTGTATTCTATTCCAGGCACTGGACTAAGCATAGAAGATACAAAGAAAAGGCAAAAGCTGCCCCTATCCTCCAGGAGCTTACATTCTAACCAGGGCAGGAGGGAGATGTGAACTCAGGCTCTTATTCAGTTACCTGAGGAAATGTGTGTGTGTGGGGGGGGGGGGGGGAAGCAGTGGGGGTTGGGAAAGACATTAGCTCTTTGGTCCTAGTTTTCCTTCTTTTCCAATTATATCAGAAATCCCATCAGAAATATTACATTCATGTAGGTGTCTCCTATAGGCAACCTCATGATTCTCTTCTTATAGGTTTAATTTTTAAAGTTGTAGATCTATTAATCAAGCAAAATAAAAATTAAAATGAAGCATCAAGCTATAAAGTCCCTACATGCCACATCCCTCCGCAACACCACCTTCCCACTCCAGCACCTGCTTTGGAATGATTAAATTAACTTTAAGAATATAACAAACATAGCATTGGCTTTCATGTCCCTTCTCATACAAACTCCCCTGTTTGGCATTTCAAGTCCTTCCCAGCCTGGCCCCTTTCAACTTTTCGAGTTGTTTTGTGCCTCATTCCCCAGTCAAATTCCAAGACCAGTCACCCTGGCTGACTTGGCAGTCACTTGAATTCCTCCCTCAGTCCTGACTCTTTGATACTCTCCTGAGTGTCCCCAAGGCTTTCCTCACCTCCATTCCATGGCTTCCTTGGTTTGCTTCAAGCCTCTGCTCAGATCCTACATTTGAAGAGGATCTTTTTAGGGTTGTTCCACAAGCTAGTGTCTTTTCCTTCTGAGGTTACTTTCAGTTACACTGCATTCTTGTATGCACCTAGTTATTTATTTGGAATGTGAACTTCTTAAGTGGAGATGGTAGCATGTAGTAAAGGCTTCATAAATGCTTGTAGACTGATTTTCCTTCCATGTATATATATATATTTGGTGGGGGGACATTATTAAAACATCTAGGCTGCAGAGTGGATATAGTGACTGACATGGATCTGAAAGATTCCTCTTCCTGAATTCAAATCCAGACTCAGACACAGATGTCTCAGTGAAATTTGTTTTTCTTCTTCCTATTTGTCAACTGTCATCATTTATGGCTTTACTCTATCACAATAGATTTAGTCCCTCCCCAGCTGTTGACCATATGGGTTTTTGTTTTTGTTTCTTTTCCCACGTTGACAAACAAAACCAACTGACCTATTTCAGTGAAGGTCTTGTTGTGGTCCTATTTCTATTCTTCTAGTAGCATCCCAAGGGTATAATCACAGTAGCTGGATGGCCCGAGTCAGGGAACAGCTTTGTTATTCTCAGGTCTGTTGCAAGAATGGTTGGGTGAGTCAATTCACAGGTTTACCAAATGTTACTCTGTGCTTGCTTCCTAGTTAACCAGTTCAGCAGTGACCTTTCGGTCGGAGTTTTCATTTCCAGAGTTTATTTAACTTGGACTGTTGGAGAGTTTCAACAGTTTCTCGGGTAGTTCTGACTTCTACTTCTTTATTCAGAAATATCCCTTTCATATATTTTGATCACTATTCATTGAAGAATAGACCTTGCTCATGTCGATTTCAATTGCTCTGGGCTGTTGGATTTCTATCAGGTATATTTACTGTCACCATTTCCCCCAAGCTATCCCTTAACTTTTTTTGGAAGTGTTGTTATTGCTACTGAGTTTTGTTGTTTTTGTGCAAAACCTCACTATTTTTATAGAGCAAACACAGGCTGTTTCCTATAATTTCTTCCATTTGCTCAATCAATATGAATCTTTGTTTACAGAAGGGAAAAGTAGGTCACCCCCCCCCAATTTTCTTATAGTCTTCTTTTAAAATAATTGATTGATTTATCTGTTGGACACAGGTCCACTCTGCCCTTCCCCCTTTGATTTGTCACTTTGCCCTTCCCAAATATCAGACACAAAACAGGCAGCCCAACCTTCCCTTTCCTTGATTTGTAAAACAGAGAACTCCACCTTGCTTAATCTGTAAACAGGCAGAATCCCCACCCCTTGCTTTCCCTTGATTAATCTGTGGGTGGGAGTCCCAGCCTAGGGTTTCTCACAGGTGGGAAATTCAAATGTATACTGACCAATCACTAATTGTAGTTTCAAGTGTACATTGACCAATCATTGGAGTTTCAGTTTACATCACTGTAATTTCAGCTTAGTAACCTGGCTATGGAACCTCTATAAAACAGGCACACTGTGCAAAAGCACTGTCTGATTTGGGTGACCATGTACCCTGACAGTCCAATGGTGTCCCGCCGTAATAAAATCCACTTTTTAAACTTAATCTTGGGGATCTTCTGTCTTGCTTTTATTGGGGTACAACAGATCCAGCTGAAATTCATTGATTGTAGTTCATGGCATGAGATGTGGCCATAATCCATTCAATTTTCCCAACTTTTAAAAATTTAATAAAGGCTTCTTGTGTGTGCGTGCATATGCGTGTGTGTTTCAGAGGGGGAATCTTAAGTAGGTAAAATAGAAATCTATTCTGTGCCCTTAGTTCTAAATTTGGGTTGTCTCTTGTAGTCCACTCCTCTGTTTTTTTTTTTTTTTGTTGTTGTTGTTTTGTTTTGTTTTTAAAGCAATTGGGGTTAAAGTAACTTGCTCAAGGTTACATGGCCAGTCATTATTTATGTGTGGGTGCTCATTTTCTGAGGCCAAGACTGATCCCAGGTCATCCTGACTCTGGGGCCGGAGCTCTTATTCACTGCATCACCTAGCTGCCCCTCCTCTGTTGTTTTTAAACCCAGTTGCAGATAGTTGTAACTTATGGTTTCAAATATGGAAGTACAAAAATAATCCCATTTTTCATAATCTCCCTCCATATACTTGTCTCTTTGTTCATGTCATTGTATTATTCTGTTTAAACCTTCAACTATTAATTGATATTTTCACTAGCATTCCATTAAATCTAGTAATTAATTTGAATCATGCTGACATTTTCCCTGTATCAATCCAAACCACATGCCTGGTGTAATACTCAAATCTCTTCATCCCTTATTGATCCTAAAAGGAGCTTGATCTTTGACTTCCTGTGGCTGCTCAAATTAATGAAATCTCTCATGCTTGTGAATTGTAGTTGTCTTTCTATTTACACCTCTTGGCTTCCTTTAGCAATGAATAGAAAAAAAAATAACAGCTGATTATTACTGTAGGTTTGGCTGCTATTTCTTGATCTTGCTAAAAAACCTTATTTATTTATTCATTCACATTTGAATTTAATTTTTTTTCTGGGACTGGTAGTAGCTGAGTCATCAGGTTGTTTCCCCTTCTCCATTACCCCATTTTGGATTTTCTTGGCAAAGATACTAGAGTGGTTTAACCATATCCTTCTCCAACCCATTTTATAGATGAGGAAACTGAGGCAAACAGGGTGAAGTGACTTGCCCAGGACCACACAGCTAAGTAAGTGTCTGAGACCATATACGAATTCATAAAGATGAATTGTCCTGACTTCAGGCTCTGGTGCTCTATTCGCTGTACCACCTCCTGTGAATCATTCGGTATAAGGAACCCCCCCCCCCCAATAAGAATCCTTCTCTGCCAATGTGGATCATCAAGCACTCTGTAGCCCATAGTCTTCCAGAGCTGCCAGGGCACCCAAAGGCAAGTAACTCACCCAGGGTGACAAAGCCAGTATGAGTCAAAGGCAGGATTTGAACTCTTATCTTCCAGACTCAGAGTCCATCTGTCTCCATCTCTGTCTTTCTGTCTCTGTCTGTGTCTGTTTCTCTGTCTCTGTCTCTCTGTCTTTCTCTGTCTGTCTCTCCTATGCCACACTCTTTCTCAAAGACAGTTATTATCTCTATTAGAAAGAAAAAAGTGCCCCCCAGATGGGATGAATATTGGAAGGTAACATGCTATATTGGGTAGGGTGCTGACTTGGCATTGGGAATAGCTGGGATCAAATTCCACATCACACACCTGTTAACACTGTAAGCATTGGCAAGTCCCTTAACCCTGGGCAGTTCAGTGTCCTTATCCATGCAATGAGTATGATTTAGTGCGAAGCACTTGACCCACAGGATTGTGATGGGAATCAGGTCAGACCAAGCAAGTGAAGAGCTCTGCAGGCCTTAAGATGCTCCATGAATGGCATTCCCTCCCCCACCTGTCCCCGCTGGCCGTCGTGCCCACTCAATTTCCCATGCTCATTTCCTCTCATTTCCTCTTTCTTTTCTTGCCCTGCCACCTGAGCCAGTGCCTCTAGAATGAAGCGGGACTGCAAGGCCCATGGCGGTGGCTGCTCCTGCCTCGTCTCTTCCACTCAGGCTGGCTCTGGTATTCTGGACATTGTGGGTCACAATTCCCAGCAGGATTTCTCAGAGAAGCCCCCCATTCTATTTCTCTACTTTACTGCACTTTCCACCAACGCTGTAATCTGTCACAGACTTTAGGCTCATACTAATGTATATCATTTGTTCCATAATGACTTGAATGCTAAGCACACTTTCAGCTGATGCAAAGCTGGGAGGGACAAAAAAGGAGCTGGAGGCCAGTCACCAGCCAAAGAGCTATGACCCAAGGAAGCTCAGTGGTGCAGTAGAGAGAGCCTTCGACTTGGAGTCAGGAAGACCTGAATTCAAATTCTGCCTCAGACACTTAATTAGTTATGGGACCAGCACAAGTCATCTCCCTTCTGCTGCCTCAGTCTCTTCATCTAGAAAGATAGAGAGATGATAGATAAATAAATTATGTGTGTGCATGTATTGTGTGTATATGTGTAGATAGATAGATAGATTTTAGATGGATACATGGATAGATAGAAGAATGGACTGATAGATAGAGATATATAATACCTCCTACTTCAGGGTTGTTGTAAGGATCAAAAGCATAAAATATTGTGCAAACTTTAAAACAGTATAGAAATGCTAGCTATTATTATTGCTATTATGGCAAAGGGTTAGAATGATGGATCCATTCTAATAAGATGAATTTTAATAGCAGTATATTAGCCCTTATACTAAGGTTCAGAGAATCAAATTAACAAACACAGAATAGGCTGACAAAGTCAAAGTATGCAATAGATGATGTGAAGGGAAAAGTGCAGGCTTTTGTGAATTTGAAGGTCAATGGGCATCCCAGGGGGGTGACCTGGCAATGGGTGTGGCCTCAGGAGACCTTAACAGGAGGCCCAGGCTATTGGAGAAGAGAAGGGCCTGGTGGGACCTGCCCCATCAGGCCAATGGACTCTCAAAATCTTTCAGGACAGTTGCCTTTTTTATCTCATTGTTACATATGGCAACCTTTCATTCAACAATTGTCCTCCAGTTTGTAAATGTTCAGCGTTGACATGTTTGCTACATCCACGGGATCTTTAAGCCTGAGACCATTTCCTCGTTCTCTTCTCCCAGAGCTTTATAACATGAAATGTGGCATCGTCCGCTGACCTGGCTGGAGGACGGTATGTTTTCTTTCCACCCACTCGTCCATCTTAAACATGCTTGGAGCTTCTCACATCAGAAGTAGGTACTTCATGTAAGCAACATATGGTGAGGCTGCGTTTTGCTTGCTTGATATTTTATTTCTATGATGACATTCATAAGATTCATATATAACCAATAGGTGTGAAGCTGGCATCTAATTCAGTCTTTGACTTTTATGGATAAGGAAACAAACTCAGAGAGACTCAAGTGGCTTTCCAGTTACACACAGATAGTTCATAAATGTCCCTCGAACCCAGATCCTCTGACTACTCAGCCTACACCACGCTGCTTTTCATGTTTACATACAAAGTTTTCATTGTTAATTTTTAACACTAATCACTCAACTGATCTTTGTTAAAATATCTGCTTTGTCAAAGAAAGACAACATTCCTCATTTTCCTAAAACTAAATCTTTATTAAACAAAGACATAGATGCTGAAGTAAATCCCACATTTTATACCATTAATGATACATTTTTTATTTTATTTATTTATTTGCTTTTTGGAGGGCAATTGGGGTTAAGTAACTTGCCCAAGGTCACATGGCTAGGTTTTTGTTTGTGTGTGCGTTAAGTGTCTGAGGCCGGATCTGAACTCAGGTTCTTCTGACTCCAGGGCTGATGCTCTACTCACTGTGCCACCTAGCCACCCCAATAATACATTTTTTAAACAATCAAATGTGCTTGTTCAAGACAGGGTTTCCCACCTGGCGTTGTCCTCTCTCTCTGACCCTGACCTTAACCCCATCCCTTTCCCTGTGCTGTCTTTCCTGTCTACTCCTCTTAAGATCAAACGTTCTATTATTTAGGGACTCTCTTTTCCTCCCCCAACTCCCTTCCCCTCCTCCATATTCCAGTTGGCTGTGCCATCTAATCAAAGCAATCCCCTCCACCAGCTTTTATTTCTCTATTGTCACTGAGCAGGGGAATCACATCAACACATCTCTTGTTGGAATCCCTTGTCTAGAATCTTTTCTTTTTCCCCTTCCCCCACCCACTTTTCTCTCATTGAAGGATCTTCTGATTACTATTGCTTTTCCAAGTCAGAGCTACTCCAACCCCCCACCCACCTATCACCTCCAGCTTGGACTCAGCAGTATAATCCCACATCTCTTCCATAATCCGGGTTGGGGGGATGATTGGTTGAAGGCAGCTGTGGCAATGCCTCTTGGGAAGGCCTGGTGGGGTGATAGCTAAAGAGACAGACAGTTGTCTAATAGGGTTCTCAGAATGGATAGAAGACTTTGGCTGTGTCTATTGCCAGAGGTCCAAATGAAAAATGAAAAAAGATGATTTTAAAAAGTTATCCAGATGCTTTGTACATGAGATGCCAAGTATGCATGCATGGTATAGCTCTATCTAGCAATCTACACTTCTTGGGGGACACTATGGAGATAAAGCTCCAAACTCTCAGGAAATACCTTCCTTAAATTCTGTTCAGGGTGTAATTATTACCAAGATTCCCTTGTGTTTCCCTTTGGATTCACATTTTTTTTTTCAGAAACTTTCTCTTGTCCATCACAGACCTCACATATCTCCCCTATATGTTTGATTATTCCTTCCCCCAAAAGTTCAGTTGATAGCAAAACACTACATTTACACCCTAAATCATAGGGCAAAAATGCTGCAGTATTGATCAGCCCTAATTATACTCATTATGGAGGAGGCCCAAAGGCTAAGAATCATGTGTGGGTCTGCAGGGATTTGAAATCAACCCAGTTCTCACACTGCGATGTCTTTCTTACTGGCCGTTTTCCTAAGCATGTGTTGCCCATTAAGCCAATGAAGCTCACAGGTTTTGCATTTCAATTATAACGGGTTCATCTTGAAGTTATCCAGCACACACTATAAATGCATTGAAAATAGTCATTATATGGATGCAGCCAGTTGGCCTGCCTCATTTTCCAAGTGATGAGGTTACTTTATAACATTCTATGATCATTCTTTCTTTGATTTCTTATTTGTCAGCATTTCATAAATCAGCTTTTCTTGTTAAACTTTCTTTGCTCAAACTCCTGGAGCTCTCCTCTCCCCGGGCTCTCCTCACCAGCTCTTTAAAGAGAAATCTCCTCTCCTTCACCTTCTTCCCATCCATATGGCTCTCCGGTCATCTCAGAGTCTAGTTCAGTTTCTGCTTATCTGAACCTCTCCTTCTCTCACGGTTTTAAAATAAAATTCCCACAATCTCCTTATATCTTCAGGAAAAAAAGGCAGAAGAAACTAATAAAAAAGAAGATAATATTATGACCTCCAAGTCAAATCCTATTAAAACCAATCCCCAGGGAATGAATTCGTCCTTTTGTTTTGAAGGAATTCCATTATAGAGAATGGAGTTTGAAGGAAATACTCCCTGGTGATTTTTAAATTAGAGACAATAAAGGGCTATCAAGTTGTTCCTGACGAAGTATCTCATGTAAATGGAATCATCCTGGAGGTCCAGACATGGAGCAACTGAAATACAGAAAGGCTGGAAACACAGGATATAAGTTACCAATAAAGGCTCCTCTGGGGATTTCATACTGCTCTCTGCCTGTGGAAATGACTTCCTATTTACAGACACACAATTCACCTTTGGCAAGACAGCCCTAAGAGTGGGAAAGGAGAGATTCTGTCCCAGTTCTAACCAGAACCATGTGATACCTATGAGTCTACTGGTCCATTTGTCAATGATCCATGAGTTCATTCACAAAACTGAAAGCAGGTAATTACTTGATGACAATGTCTTTCAACCTGGAGGTAAGAGGGCAAGAAATGAACCTAATTGGAGTCACTGAGCATTCTCCAAAGGAATGGATGCTTCAACCACCAAGGAAAAACATGGGTGACCACAGTGTGGCCTTTCAAGAATGTTATTGTTTGAGTCTGCTACAGCTTGGCTAGCCAGAAGAATCAGCAAAGGTCCACTATTGTAACCTGCAGTTAGAACAGTTTTTAGTTCCTACTCATTAGATTGTAAGCTCCTTGATGGCAAGGGCTATCTTTTGCCTTCTCTCTCACCAGATACAAAAATACACACTGCCTGGGACAATGACAGCTCTTAATGAATGTTTATTGATTGAATAATTGAGATACGCTGGCTGCATTAGCTTCTCTCCTTCTAAGCCTTCCTGGTGTTCTAGGGGCTGGCCTCAATTTTTATTTCCAGCTTCACCTCCCAATTTTCTACTTTTCCAGATTTATTTCCCATGAGTCCCCTATAGTCCAGCTCAACTTACATTTTAACCCTTCCCCGAGTCTGAGCCAGGCTTTCCAGTCTGTCCGTGCTCTTCTCTTCACCTGGACATCTGCTGCCCATCTACCCCAACTCCCCTGTCAACATTGCCTATGGGGATTCACTACTGTGCCTTCCCACTGTGCCACAGTTAGCCCGCCATTGCAAATAGTTAAGCAACACTACTTTCCTCCACAAGGTTCTGTTAGTGTGTATTGCATGAATTTTATTGCAAATGCTTAAGATTAAAGGCTTGGATCTTGTGATAAGGCCAACAATCCAGTCCTAAGCATTTCAGTATAAGAGCTTTCAAAGTCATGCCCACAAGTAACGCGCTTAAGTGTTAGCTTATGTGTTCAAATGAAAACGAAGCCCCAGTGACTTTGATTATGCTGGTCTCCACGAGCTGGTGTGAATCATTCCACTACTGACCCTTCATCAGTATTCAACAGGTCTTCCCAAATCTCATAACAACTTTGAGATCAGCTAATCCAGAGAGCCTATGGAAAAGATCCATTTGGAAAATGACGTCAAGGACAGGAACTGTGGTGTGTCTAGACCAAAGAGTTAATTCAGGTGAACCTCACTGGACTTTCTTCAAAGTGTACCACAGGTGAAGGGCCTGGCTCAGGTTCACAGTTCTGTGTAGCATCCACAGCCCTCTGGGCATCTCATGGCAGGAATAGCCAGCATAGGATTTTTGGTATTTCCATGAGCTGGGCCTTTTCCAAAGTTAATCCCACACCACCTATCTGGATCCACATTAGCTAAGCTGGTCAGGTGCTCCAAATATAGCTATAGGACAAAAGAGAAGGAGCTCTCCAAATTAAAAAAAAACAAGAACATAGAGACTTGAGGGTAGAGAGGGAAAGGAGAGAGGGGGATTGATTTGGAAACAAAAGCCCATTTTCCAGCCTACATTCCATTGCTGACTAAGGGGATAACGTGAGAACAAAAGCTGGCGTTTGTTCCCTTGCAAAAAGCTGTTCCTTGAGGATGTGTTAATCACAAAAACTGGAGAAGGAAAGGGCCTCATGGGCCACTTATTTCTCCCTCCGAGGCAAGCCCAGATCTGTGCCTTCCAGTTTCCTTTCCAACATACATGCTGTTTCATTGATCATGCCAAGCATGGGACCAGATGCGTTAAACCCCACACTTTATGGGAAAAGCTACAGGCTTCAAGCTTTACAGAAAAGGGACTTAGTGGCCTTCGCTCACTCGGGTGCCTTTGCTCTTTGCTCTCCCATTCCTCTAGGGAAGGAGGCCTGCCTCCTCCACCAAGTGGTGGCCTCAGCACAACCCCACAAACTGCCTTTGTGGCCTGCTTGGGCATCACTTCCACATACAAACCAAAGTCTCCTGGAGCTTCGGTTCAGTTCTTTCCAATCCCACTGATGCTGAGCAGGAACCTGCCATGAGCCAGGTAGGGGCTGAGCTCTAGGGAGAGGACGATGGAAAAGGACAAGACCCTGACGCTGAGGAGCTTGTGGGCTCCTGGGCAGGGTGGCAGGCATCTGCATAAGCCAAAGACAAGGTCAGAGGAAGGAAGGGATGGACAGATCCAGACAGAGGGCTCCAGGAGAACCACCAGGACGGCCATTAAGGAAGAATTCCCATAGAGGGCCCCTTAGGTGGTGCATGGGAAAGAGCACTGGGCCTGGAGTCAGGAGAGACCTGAGTTCAAATCTAGACTCAAACATTTAGTAGTGACCTTGGGTTAGTCACTTAACTCTGCCTCAGTGTCCTCATCTATAAAATGAGCTGGAGCAGGAAATGGTAAAGCACTTTAGCATTTTTGCCAAGTAAACCCCAAATGGGGTCCTGAAGAATCAGACGGGACTGAAATGACTGAACACCCACAACCGGGGGCAGGGGAGACTTCCTAGAGAAGGAGGCCATTGGGCTGAGTCCTGAAGGAAGAGAAGGCTTCTGAATGATGCAGAGGAGGAAGGAAGGCCTTCCAGGCAGGGGGCTAGCCTGAGTGACAGCCCAGGCAGCAAGGGGAACATGAGCTGTAGGGAACAGACTTGTCCAGTCTGGCTGCAACAAAGAATGAGTGAAGGGGCATCACATCAATAGACAGCTGGGAAGGCATGAGGGAGCCCACACATACCAAGAAAACAAAGTGGAAAGAGGAACAGCTTCCAGCATTGGAGAAAGGATGCGGACAAGAAATTCTGAGGAGCAAATCGACCCCAATGTTCTCATAAAAGCCATCCAAGGAAGAATGTGTGCAGATGTTATCCTTCTCAGATAGTTACAGGATCAACTACAGCCAGTTCCCTGGATTGGTTCAGATCATGCATCTCCTAAAGCTGCCACGGGATTCCCATTCACACTACTCTACATTATAATCATGTAAAAGGTGGCCATTGGTTCCAGCCCAGTGGAAATGCATGGTACAAATCTGAATAACGCAAGCACTTCCAGGGATTCCTTATTTGCACCATCAAGATTGAGCTATATTCACCAGCCAGTGGTTACTCAGAGCTGACTGTGTATAAAATGCCATACCATGGGATTACCGGAAAGGATTTCACCAACTAAAGCAGCATGTAAGACAGCCCCAGGTAACTGAGGCATTCTCCTTCCAATCAGAAAATTATGATATTTTATGAAGTATCAAGAAAGGCAACACTGAAAGCAACTTATATGAATGAGTGAATGAATGAATCAATCAATTAATCAAAAGAATTAATAAATGCTTACTATGGTGCAAAGCACGGTGTTAAATGCTAAGGATACAAATACAAAACCCAGGTTGTGATGGGAAAAGACATATAGGGCTGTAGTGGACAAGGCCCACTTGCAAAGTGGAACTACAGGGTAGTTTGTTGGTATGCCCTTTCCATGCTTTGTCGTTTTGATGATGTGAAGCAGGAGTTTAATGAGGTCTATTGATTTGGTCTGTAGTGGACCATCCTACTATATCATGATATTTCTTTGACTCCAAAGGAGACCAAGATAGACAATACTAACATCAAGTTGTCGTCAGATGAACATTTTGTACACAACCTGCCTTTGTATTCCTCTCCTAGGTCTCATAGAGGTCTGGAGGTGAGGGACCCTGGCTCACAGAGGCTTTACCAATGGACCCTTGCTGGGAAGGGTCATCGAAGGACCAGATTGATTTAAGTTCAGAAAGACTCATTATCAGCTTCACTGGAGATAGTAAATATTTCAGCCCCAACAGTCAGTGAAGATAGGCTTCTCAGTGAAAGGCACCACTGGTCTTCTTTAGTGGAAAGGCTGAAATCTGGGATTCCTCAAGCACAAGTAAAGGTGAGGTCCAAGCTCTTTGGCAGAATCTTTCTCTGACTCGAGAGGTTTTCCTTTGGGGACCTGACCAGCTGAACCAGGGCTAAGTACAGCCCTCTCCCTTTTCCCTGGCATGTGCCAGCCTGAGGGGCCGGTGCTCCCAGATACAGATGGTAGTGGCCACTGTTGCAGGAGTCTTCAGCACATACAAATGGGGGTCAAAAGCCCACCTGAGTCAGCTTCCCGTCAGCAACATTTCACATCTGGTGGGAAAGATTCCAGGGAGAATTCTGACCATCTGGGACAGGACTATTTCCAAGCCCCTGCCAAAGCATTCGAGTCGTTTTATTGGTGCTATAAACTGGGAAGTGGTTCAGTCAGTGCCGGAGGAGCGAGGTCACTTCAGGCTGGCTGCCGAGAGTGCCAGAGGCCTGTTATAGGATCTTCCACCTGGACCATCACCGTGGAAAATGGGACATTTGTCCATCACTATCAAGAAAAACCTCCACAAATCATCCCTTTACCAGAGCCCCTGGCCACTCTGATGCGTCATTGAGAGACGTCCGCTTTGCTGATGGCAGAAGACCAAAGGGGACCTCTTTGGTGGTGGCACGGGATTGTGGCTGCCATCTTCTCCACTGGGGGCATGGGGACCTTGGGACTGATCATAATGGTACATTTTAGCCTCACTTGTTTTGAGTGGCACAAAAGGGAACGAGTCACTAGACTTAGGTACAATCTGTGATCAGAGAAGGCAGTGTTTGCTTCTGGTTTTCTTTTCTTCCCAAAATGAGTGGCCCGGATAGCAACAATGTCTCTGCAGTGAGGCCTGAATGATTCTCTGATATGACTGACCTGAACCAGAGGCCGGGAAGGAGCTAATGTTCTACTGGGCTCTCCTGTGGTTGGGCCTGGGATGACTTTGCAGACCCATTTTCACCAGCTTCCTTATTAAAACCAAGGGTCATAGATTCATATAGTGTAATTGTATGTGTTGTGTGTGTGTGTGTGTGTGTGTGTGTGTGTGTGTGTGTTAACCATGGGATCATATTTTATAACTGGAAGGGACAACTTCTTATTATACAAATGGGGAAACAAGTTTAAGTGACCTTCCCAAGGTTTCACAGTATAGTAGGTTTTGTCCTCTTAGCAAGGAATCAATGACCATGACCACACTCCATGGTGGTGATTCATGATTTCATCGGGATGACCAGGGGAAGCTCCTCTGATCACCCCCCTCCCCAATCGATTTAGCTCTGCCAGGAGCCTTGGAGCTGTTCCACCAACACCCTTATTTTACCGATGAGTTAACTGAAGCCAGAGAGATCAAGATACAGGTAATAAGTTTCCAAGCAACTGATGCTCCAACTCCAAATCTGGCACGCTTTCCCTTTCTGTGTCCTATTTGTCATTCCTAAGAGCTCGCCCACAAATCAAATTAATCCTGGGTGCAGTTTTCCTGCTTGCAAAACTCAGAATCTCAGGTCCAAGCAGCTTGAGACAAGCCAGCTGGTTCTAAGTTCAATTATAACATACAAACAAGGCCTTTGGCCAGAGGCTGTTTGTGTTTCTTTGTCTGAGTGGCTAGGGCTGAGAAAGAGTTAATATCTCCTCAGGATCCTGCAGGGCCCCAGGTCTAGGGTACCCGTGAAAGGCCTGCTTCTTTTTCCTTTAAGAAACACAATTAAATAATGTCTCCTAATTGCTTTTATATGACTTTATAGACCCACAGGGCTAAGGAAAGGAATAGGCAGCCTTCCCTATTGGCTCCCAAGACTCCTTTCTAATTGCTAAGCCTAAAATGAGAGTGCAGCCAGGATACTGGAATCCACAGCCTTGGGAAGCTCAACTGTTTGAAAGTTCTGAAGGCATAAAAAGTAGTTACTTTGACTTTATTTCCTTAGTCTTTTTACATGTTCACATGTTGCAACCCCCTTAGAATGTAATCTTCTTGAGAGCAGGGGCCGGGAAGATTTTGCATTTTCCTTGCCATAGCTATCAACACCTAGCCAGACAGAGGGTGGAATCCACATGGAGTGGGCACACACTGAGTAGATCCAGAAAGCCTCAGTTGCTGGACCCATCAACGTTTTGTAAGTGATAACTGTTTGCCAAGCAAATATAAAATCTCCCCCGCCTCTGTTCTCAAGATCAGTTCTGATGGAGAATTTCCATTGCCATTAAGGGGAAAGGGAAGACCTTCTCCCAGCGGGGAATGAGGATTTCACTCTGCTGGAAAGATGACAAGGTGGCTTGTCAGGGCTTGGCGCCGTTACACCCCTGGGGAACTCTTCTTTGAGCTCAGTCATCAAAGTGCTCACCCCCTCACAAGCCCTTGGATTACACTCATATCATATCCACTAATCTCAATGAGTTATTACTCCCAGATATCCCAAGAGGAATGATGTGTGCTGACCAAACTCAGCCCCTTCCCCCCAATAGGAGCTGGAGGGCAGGAGAGAAGGCAGGAACAGAAACAGCCAGGGACTGAGGAGTCCCTCAGTGGGTGTAACTCCTGAGCACCCAAGGCATTGTAGCACCTCTTCTTGGCTTAGGCTTATAGGTAAGGTCTCGTGTGTGTGTGTGTGTGTGTGTGTGTGTGTGTGTGTGTGTGTGTGTGTGTGTGTGTTGGGGGGGGGCGCTGTATCTGCAATCTCGATAGAGCTGGCCGGCTCCTTACTACAGCACACGACTAACTCTGAGATGCTGGGAAAGTCACTTAAGTTCTGTCTACCTCTACTCCCTCATATGTACAATGGGGATAACAATAGCATCTGCTTCGAAGGGCTGCTATGAGGCTCAAAGCAGGCGGTATTTGTATGGTGCTTACAAACAGCTCCGGGCACGTGAGTGCACTCATTCAGTGTTCCTCCCCTCCCTTGTTTCCTTTTCTCCTGGTGATTCCTCATGGGCACTGGGCCACATCCCAGGGAGCTGGAATGACTCGATCACAAAGGTGCCCCTGGCATCCTGACTGTCCATACAGCAAGGCCACGCAGCCTTGTAGTCACTTCCTGGCATCTAGATAACAGCCCGCATAGCCACTACACTTTCCAATTTGCAAAGAGCCTTACACATGTGAACTCATTTGGTACAAAGAAACCACTACAAAGAACAGGAAGCCTTGAGACTAACCAGGACTTTCTACATTCCCCAACCAAGCCATCTGAGCGTGTGAGCCTGAGGGGTCTCCATCCTCAGTCACAGACATGAGAGCTGCCCTTGCCCCTGGCTTGGAAGGGCAGCCCCAGGCTGCTGCCCTGTCCACCTGCACTCCCCACAGCACTGCCTGAGCTCTGTGACTCAGAGACCCAGGGCAGGGGTCCATCTCTTCATGCACTGCTGGGGGCCTGCTAAGTTATCTCATTTCTGGGTCATTCTCACAAACTCCCCCCCAGTCACAAATGTTTCCTCACTGAGCATCTGAAATGCTATTTGGTCAGAGCATTTTCTTTCTCATAGAATCATAGACATAAAAGTCGAAGGGATCATGGAAACTTTCTAATTGAGTCTGAAAGTTTCATTTTACAAATGAGGAAACTGAGTCTCACTCAGGTCAAGTGACCTATTCAAGGTCACAGAGACAATGCCAAAAGCAGGACTTGATTCCAGGTCTTTGGACAGAAGACTCGACACCCTTTCCATCCTATCAGACTCCCTCCCTATGTTGTACAATTGTAATTCCTGTGGAAAGGAAAGGGAGGGCAATCATTTCATTTGGTCAGTTGATTATACTATGGTTGGGCAGACAGGACTGGGAGCAAGTTTTGGTTAGAAAGATACGGGGAGAGTGTGTGAGAGCACTGTCCTTGGGAGGCTACAATGCCCATGCCTTGGGCCCTTCCACAGCTTTGCCAAAGACTTATTTTTCTCATGTTCATTTTATACATGGATTAGTGAAGGGCTAGGAGGGTTGTGCTCCCCACATCAGAGATCTGACCCTGGACAGTGCCTCCGCCTTTCATTTTAGAGAGAAAGACACTCAGATCCAGGATGGCTCAGTACCTTCCCCAAAGTCACACAGGTAGGAGGCAGAAGGACTAACGGGCACAGTACCAGCAGGTTCCGTGTCAAATTATCCAAAATTGCAAGTTTGCTCACTTTCCAGGCTTTGGTTCAGAAGGAGGTTATTATGCTGCTGGCAGCATGTCCCCCAATAGAGCCCTGGCATCTTTTAGTTTTGGAAGATCTGTCACCTTAATAGAGACTAAGTAAAGAATGTCCTGGTTATCATTTTAATTGTTATTTCTCAAAGGTTTATATTTAATTAACTTTATTCAACTAGAAGGTTATGTTTTTTTTCAATCGGTGATCCTCCATGGAGTTACTAGGCCCAAGGTCACGGTCAATCACAGAACCTCCATCAAAACAAGAGAGAATTAAGAACAGACAAGGCTTTTATCTCTGTCCAGTGAAGTTTCCTACAAGAGCAGCAGCAGGCCCGATTAGCTGAAGCCGATTCCATGATCTGATTTGCTGACAACCTAGGTGGTCTCGGTGAATCCAGACAGAGGCAATGGGGGGCTGGGGGGAAACAGCAATGCCGAGGCAGATCAACATCTGGGAAACCCTCTCCAACTAAACCCGGGGCCTTGACCAGGCAGGACTATAACAAACCTGGTCATTGAATGTAAATAGGACTTTTGTAATGAGGGCTTTTTTTCCCATTTGGGAAATATGATCACTTTTCTGAGGGGGCCCTTCCCAGCACCTCCCCCAGAACCATTAGAGCCCAGGAGCCCAACTGGTAGGAAACCAGTCTCACGAGTTCCTGGGGTCCCAGGCACTTCTACTCAGGGCAGTGTAGAGGAGGCCAAATGTTCCTGCCATGGAAGCACTTTCTGACCTGGGACCCACTCGGGTCTGGGCACATACATGTTCACACATATATACCGAGACTGAATAAGTTAAAAAAAAAAAAACATGTCATTAAATGTGCGTGCCATGTGTGTGTGTGTGTGTGTGTGTGTATGTGTGTGTGTGTGTGTGTGTGTGTGCGTGTGTGATCACTCTTCTAAGGCTCAGTCTATGCAGACAAAATAATGTGAAAATGTGAAAGAGGGGTGGAGGGGGAGGGCAATTATTAGGATAATTCAAAAAGAGCTGTAGCAACACCGGACTTTCACTGGAATTTCCCTTGAGATAAGAGCGAGGACCATGGGGAAATAACAGTGATGATGGACAACAAGGACAAACATTCACAACCTGGGCTGGGCTCAGAATGGGGCTCACGCTCTCTCTCTGTCTCTGTCTCCCCTCTCTGTCTGTGTCTCCTCCCTCTTTTTCTGTCTGTCTGTCTGTCTCTTTCTCTCTGTCTCTGTCTTTGTCTCTCTGTCTCTGTCTCTGTGTCTGCCTCTGTTTCTGTCTCTCTCCCTCTCCCTCTCACCCCCTCTGTCTCTCTGTCTCTGTCTCTCTCTGTCTCCATCTCTCTCTTTGTCTCTCTGTCTCTGTCTCTCTGTGTTTGCCTCTGTTTCTCTGTCTCTCTGTCTCTGTAGCTCTCTCTGTTTCTGTCTGTCTCTCTCCCTGTGTGTGTGTGTGTGTGTGTGTGTGTGTGTGTGTGTGTCTCCTCCCCTCTCAATTCAGGGAGACCAAAGTTCTTGACCAGCTTAACCACAAATGAAAGAAATGAGGAGGCCCCTCTTTTCCCCCCTCTGAAGTGGATGGGTAGGGGTGTGCAACACTGGCTGAATTGCCAGATTCAATTGACCAGTTGCTTAATTTTGCAGAACTGCCTGCCCTTAAAAAAATCTCTTATTTTAAGGGATGACTATTTGGATGATGGGTGGCAGGGAGGATTGGGGAAGCTATGTTGGGAAATGAAGGTGATGTAAGAAGAAAAGGAATCAATTAAACATTTAAAGGAGAGAAAAAGCATGTAAATTTGTATAGACATGTGGTTCTGCATCTATTAATTTATTTTTGAGTTAGTTTGCTAAAAAAAAAAAAATAAACAGTTGGGAAGTCCCAAAAATGCTTTAGAAAGAGAAACACAAAGATAGGGGACTGGGGATCAGACTGGGTGCATTCTCAAGATGGTTCCCCAACCCAAACAAACAAGTCATTAATCATTATTAACGGGAATGTTCTTCCCCAGATATTTACTCCCTTTTCTTTATATTCTTCTTGACCTTGATATATGACCTACTCGTTTCAGCAAAAGCACGAAGGAGAAAAAGCACCCTGGAGCCCAGAGAGGCAGATCCCCAAGGGAGCCCCACAAGTGCCTCTTGGCTCCTTTCAGTCAAAGGACCTTTTCCTCTGTGTGCAACTGGCCCAAACTTATCCGAGTTCTCTCCATGGGAATACTTTACTCTTGGTGACCACTGGGGCCACGGCGGAAAGGGATGCTCCTCATCTGATTAAGCCTGCATTAGAGTTCAAAAGCTTCTACCAGGGCTTCCAGTCCCATGCTCAAAGGCTAAGGCACTGCTGCTCAAAATGTATCTTTCTCAGATATAGTAATGAATAAGACTGGGGGCTGCCGGAATGCAGGTGAAAAGGCTCTGGATTTGGGGTCCAAGGACCTGGGTTCCAATCCCACTCCTGCTATTTAGTGCACATGTGAACTTGGACAAGTCACAACCTCCAGGCGTCTCTGTTTCCTCAACTGTAAAATGGGAGAATTGGGTTAGAAGATCCCTGATGTCCTACCATCTCTACATGTAGGGTCCAATAATTAGAACAGAACTTCGCACATGGCACTTAAGAATTGCTTTTCCATTCACCCTATGAGCCTAATAAAACCATCCCAATGTCTTTGTGTCATTGCTCTGCATGCTTTCCCCCAGCTCTTTAATCCTTCCATACCTTCAACTCAAGTCTGTCCCTCTGGCTCTGGCTCTGGCTCTGGCTCTCTCCCTCCCCAAGGTTCTATGCTTTTTGTTCTTGTCCCTAAGGTCAAGTGCTGAACTGCTTGTCTTGGCTTTCTGAAGCCTCGACAACCTGCCAGTGACTCCTTGTCCAGCCTTCCTGCACATCCTTTCCCAAGGCTCCAGTCAAACATGGCCAATTGCTCTTCCCCAAACCCCTAGACTTTCTTGGTCTCACTCCTTTACTCGGGGATCACTGGAAGGTGTCATGAAGGGAAAGGTGATCTGAATGGGCAGATGTCACTGCAAGCTGGCCTTCTAAAGACACCACCTGATAAGGCTGTGCTCCTTTGAGGGCATAAATATTATCTCAGGGATTTGCCAAGTTAAACTACCCCATCCTCACCAAAAAAAGAAAAAGAAAAAGATTTGCCCTCGACCCTTTCTGTCCCAGTTCTCTGAACCATCTAAACAACCAAGGAAAAGTTACAATGCCTTCCAGTTATGTATGTGAGGTTTTTTATTATTAAATTATTATTACTTCTTGTTGCCCCTGAAATATATCATCCTATTTCCTATTGCTGTACCTTTAAACTAGCTGGTCTCCATTCCAGGGAAGACTCTGCACATTTTCCTCCGCCTTTTTACTCCTTTTCCATCTCTCCCACAGAAGCATTTCCTAATTACCACCCCCCCCCAAAAAAAACCCCACAAAAACCTAGTGCCGACCAAATACCACGTATTTATGCTTCACTCATACATCATACACACTGACTTGCCTACAAGTCACTTCCCCTGATAGAATGTAAGCTTCCTGAAGGCAGACAGTCTTTTATTTTTGTCTCGGTGCCTAGGAAAGCGTTGGTGCATAAAACGCCCTAAAGAAAAGTGCCGATAGTCTAGCATAAGTAGAATGGTGCTGTGATCAGAAGTGAGCTAACGATGTCATGGCGCGATATCTCGACTTGCAGGTTAGTTGGATTTAAGTTTTACAAAGTCCCCAGCCTCACTCTCTCTTCAGAGTCATCAAAGTCCAGGACAACTGGCAATGACCCTGGATGCAGTGGCACCTCGGCATTGGTATCTTTGGTGTTTAACCATGGCTGTTGGATGAAGTTATTCTCATTGACCTACTCCATCAGGGAAAGTCTCTCCATGCTTGGGGTAGACACACCAGTAACTCACCTGTGGGTTTGAGACCTCATGGTCACCCTTAACGTGATTTAGCCTGTCTGCCACAATGGTTTACTGGGGTACGGTCACTCCCCATGCTACATCTTCTTGGAGCCACAGATGAGAGCTGGGCGAAGAGTGGACCCCAAAGGTGAACAAGCAGGCCTGAGAAGGGCTCAGCAGTCTTCACACCAGAGGTGCCAGTCTTCCCTGAATACTCCAAGCAAAATGGTGGCTATAGAGCACTCCACTGTAAGTCATGTTGGTTCAATGCCAACCTCCAGCATGACTGCACAAGGCATTGGCTTCTATGGATCTCTGGCCTCTTCTCTTTAAAATGAGAGGGTCAGGGCCGATCATCTCTCAGTTTCCTGCCAGCTCTGAGTCTCTGGTCTGATTATCTCATGAATCTACAATGGATTGATATCGTTTAGAAACTCCCGTTTTGTCCTTGGTGATACAATTGGGTGAATAAAAGGTAATTGGTGGATGAATGGAAGACCCAGAAGTCAGATGACAAAGGCTTTGTCTACAAAAATAGAGGAACCTTGGAACCAAAACTAAAAGAGAATTCTCAGGGCTTCATTGGCTGCCAGTCCTTTGTTGGTATTTGATTTATTTAAGTTACCAAGGGTTAATCTTTGCACCTTAGCATCCTGAAATGCCAAGTCAGAAGTGGAAACTGGGGTGATCCAATCCAACTAATCAGATACTTTCAATAACTAAAAAATAATTCCCAACCCTCCCTAAAAAAGGTGTTGCTTTTATTTTTTTTTCCTGAAGCAAGTTGACTATTTTTTCCCCCTCTTTTTAATTTAAGTCATCAAAAGAAGACTAAAGAAATTGACCCCTTGGAAAATTCCTGGCTCTTGCTGTCACTAGTTTTGGGGAAAAATAACAAGAATTTAAAGTGGAAACCAAATAAAGTTCCCCAAACTGGAGATTCTTGTATGCTACTTAAACAAATGTTACTTTAAAATCCTTTTGCCTCCCCCAGAGGTTATCTGCCAGGTTTCATCCCACAGTGAATTCTTGAATCCATCAAGAATGGGAGTTTAATCAGCGAAATGCTGAAGGAGACAACTTCAGCTGTGGAGGAGGATGGAAAATTTGTGAGAACAAGCACATTCCCATTAAATCAATGGGACTGCCATTCAGAAAGCCTAGCTTGCCCCCTTGTAACTCCATGAGTCCAGGATTCTGGAGAAGTCTTGTCCTATGGGTAAAGCAGGCCCTTGGAAGGCCATGCCTCCCCTCTTGAAAGGAGACATGCCAAAGAAAAAAAGAGAAAAGGAAAATAGCACAGAGGACAGACAAGAAAAAAGTCAGATCTGTTTCTAT
Source organism: Gymnobelideus leadbeateri (assembly GCA_011680675.1). Taxonomy (NCBI): domain Eukaryota; kingdom Metazoa; phylum Chordata; class Mammalia; order Diprotodontia; family Petauridae; genus Gymnobelideus; species Gymnobelideus leadbeateri. Next base: position 732,783 of record WOXC01009565.1, on the reverse strand, counting down.
CCCTTTACAATCTGCCATACTCTAACTAGGAAGCTTGGGGGGGTAAGAAAGGCCCCAAAGCAGGTCCTTAACTCTCTCAATGGCCTCAGGGGTCATGGAATCCACTGACAGAGCCCTTACTAAAAGGGCCTTTGGTGGTTTTAGAAGTGGAGCTTCCTCCTAGGTGGGAGCGTCAGGCCACTACTTTACGCTCGGGAATAAACAGTAAGTTAGAACAGGCTGCCCCACAGTTGGGCTGTACCACAGGTGGTGGCTGTGCTGATGTTTGCTGGAGCTCAGGCTGGCTGCTTCTTCAGGCTGCTCCCAGCCAAGGTGAGGCAGTGACAGGTAGCCTAACTCACAACCCTTCCTTCTGCTGTAGCATTGACCTGTTGCCATTAAGTTCCCTTCCCTCCCAGTCATCCCCATCCAAGATCTAGGACAGAGATACTCAGGGGAGCTTCTGCTTAGCCTTTCACCTAACAGGAGGTGGGCATAAAAGTGGCAATACCCAACCTCCACTATGTCAGAAAGAAGACTTTGCCAAATGACCTTTCAGAGGTTGCTGATCTTTGGATTACAGGCTCCCCAAACCTTCGTATTTAATCACGTCAGCTGTGTGTGCCGCCTCAAATAGCACATTTCCCACCATGTCCTTGGGTCAGCTGGAGACAGAGTGAATTTGCTTCCAATTTCAAGAGCAACATTGTGACAAGCCAAGAATTAGGCTCCACAACCAAGCAGCCTTAGGCTCACCTTACAACAAAGCAGCCAGAGAAACTTGTGATCTGGCTTCTTTCTCAAGAAGTTACAACAACATATCACCCACATGCATTTATTAAGCACCTAGTACTTTTCAGTCACTGTAAGAAGCACGAAAAGAAAACATGCAGGGATTTCCAGCTTTCGCCCCAAGAAGCACCAGACGCTGATGCCCCCCCGTCTGTCTTGTTTGCTGGATCTGTACAATCTTTGGAACTAGATCTGCTGTGCCCTCTTTAAACTCTCAGATTATAGGACTCTGTGATTCCGACACAGCTTCCTCAATATAAGTAACCAGCATAACAGAGCGGCAAGGAATAGTGGGTGAATTCAGTCTGCATTAAAGAAAACCGTCAGGACCCTTTTGGACTTTTGCTTTTGGATTCCCAGCATTGGGTTCAGTGCCGGGGGTACAGTGAGTGCTTATTAAGTGCTTGTTAAAGTGGAGATAAATGGCACCATAGTGCCTGGAGCACTGGACCTGGGCTCAGGAAGACCTGAGTTCAAGTCTGACCGCAGACACTGGCTGTGTGACCCTGGACAAGTCACTTAACATCTGCATGCCTCAGTTTCCCCTGTAAAATGAGAATCTATAGTATAATATCTACTTTACAGGGTGGTCATGAGGATCAACAGGGAAAAACAGTGCTATATAAATATTATCAGTCATACTGGGGTATCCTGTTGACTTCTGACATTGTATTTTAGGAAAGTCAATGATAAATCTGGATTGCATCCAAAGAAGGGTCTCTATGCCACAGGAGGTTCAGCTGAAGATCCAAGGGTGTTTAGAAGCTAAAACTTGAATAGAGAGGCTTTTCCAAAGCCATACTCAAGAATCTGAAGGCTTGTCATGTAGAAGAAGAAGAATTAAGCTGATTCTGCTTGACCCTAGAGACATGAGCAGAAGCCCCAAATATGATTGACATGAATGATACAAGCAAAGTTTTCCTAACAACGAAAGCTGCCTCAAAGTGGAATGGGTTGCCTCTAAAGGTAGTGAGTTCCTCATCACTGAAGGTTTTCAAGTGAAGTGTACGATATTGAAAAGGGGATATTTGTTCCATTATAGGTGATGGCGTTTGTGCTCCTTCCCAACTGTGAATATGTGATTCATTGAAAATGTACAGTACATTCTGGCTTAGGAGCCTTGGACAGATGCCAAGGACACCCCCCCCCCCTTATTTTTCTGAATGCCCTCAAGGACAGTATTCATATACACAAAACATCCAGTGATTGCATTTTAAGAGTAAAGAGATTGAGAACAGGCACCAGGAGCAGCTGTGATGTTTCAGAGGACGGCTCACGTTCTCCTCGAGGAAGTGAAAGCTTTTGGTGTGGGAGCTGTAGCAGTGATTCGGAATGAATCAGGAGTCCTAATCTCAAGAAAAAAGAATCAGGGGGAAGGAAGAGGATTGATGAGGAGCAAGTGGTCTGCTTTGTCAACCTCTATGGCTTCCGCATTTGGATTTCGTTTAGCCACTTGGGACAAAGGCTTCTTAAAAAGAGAGCCAGACAGAGAAACAGCAGATAGACGAATAGACTGACAGACAGAGAAACAGACAGATAGATGAATAGACTGGCAGACAGACAGAGAAACAGATAGCTAGATAAACAGATGATAAACAGGTGAATAGACAGGCAGACAGACAGAGAAACATCAGATAGACGAATAGACTTGCAGACAGACTGATAGAGAAACAGACAGATAGATGAATAGACTGGTAGACAGACTGACAGACAGAGAAACAGATAGCTAGACAAACAGCTGATAAACAGGTGAATAGACAGGCAGGCAGATAATAATAGAAACTGGAAAAGTTCCAGATTTAAAATAGAAATCTAACAGAAGAATTGAGTATGAATTTAAAACATTCTGGCTTTAAAGACAATGTATTTTAAAGACAACCTAGCGATAGAATCCAAGGGGAGAAAGTGCAGGGAATTCTTTTGTAGCACAGACCAAATCCAGGCCCTAGAAGGCACCTTGACCTGGCCTGATTGTGCCTTTCGCCTGCAGGGAGGATGGCTGCTCCATCCTCCAAGCCAGGTGGGCTGCAGCTGTCCCAGTCACAGCAGCAGTGTTTGATACAGCCGGGACTCCTGGCTCTGAAAGCACAGGATCTGAATTTCATCCTGTCTCATGATCCTTCCTCCCTATGTGACCTCAGACAAGTCACTTCTCCTCTCTGGCCCTCAATTTCCTCCTCTGTTTATCAAGGGAGTTGGACCAAATAGCTTCTGAGATTCTTTCCAGTTCTACTTCTAGGACCTTGTGATCAACGATATGAATCAGTGTACATCTCTGTCCTTTCCTATCCCAATGTCTGTTTGTCAACCAGGCTTCCTGCAGGGAAGTTCCTCCTTCCCTGTAATTCAAATCTCTCCCACTGATCCCCTCAGTGTCTACTATCAGCTTTATAGTGAGTAGTAAATTTTCACAGGAAAGATGCTCTGCTTTTTATTTATGGAGAGTTAAAATCCAGGCAAACACACACACACACACACACACACACACACACACACACACACACACACACGCACGCACACGCCAGAAAAGGAGAAGAAAAGTTGACTAATCCACTGCCTGATAAGTGAACATATCAACCAGACTTGGTCTGTGCCAGACAAGCTCACTCAGCAACCCACCCACCCCCCAATCTGAGTAGACAAAAGGCAGAATTAATCAATTAACAAACATCTACTAAGCATGCTCATAGGTCAGCCACATTTCTAAACCTCTGGGGATGCCTAGACCGAAACGAAACAATTTCTGTCCTCAAAGACTGTCAAGGAGACAAAACAGGTGAGACATATTCTATAAATATAAGGTGATGAGAGGGGCGGGAGGAGTCAGAAAAGGCTTCCTGCAGTGCAGGGGGGGGGGGGGGTACTTGAGATCAACTCTGGAGCACAATGGAAGATGGGAGGAGGTCAGGACATTGGGTGATTGGTCGTAGTCCTTCAGGACTGAAGAGAAGCAAACAGGTATCACCATGTCAGGGTCGCTGTGTGGGGCATCCAGCTCTGGCTGATGAGACCAATACAAGCTGGGAAGCCTCTAGCACAGATTGGGCACTAACAGTGCAAGTGCACGTAGGTCAGGCTGGAAAGGGAGACTCAGCACCATTTATGTCAGGTCAGGTAGTGAGGGCTCCTCGAAATGAAGCAAGTTCAAAAGGAGGCAGGATATGGACAACAGGAAGAGGCTCAGGGCTAATTGCATCAATCAAGACTCCTCCTAGCAATGGGCACATGCCAGTAATCAAGGGGTAACATAATGGGTCTAGTGCTGCTGACTGAGCTAAGCAAACTGAGCTCCCACCTCCCCAGTCCCTCCACCCAGCAGGCCTCTGCAAACCACCGGTAAGAGCACAGGATGTCCAGAGCCTTCCACTGAACAGGGGTGCCAAGTGGCTGTCAGTGCCAGCAGTGCTTCAAATCTCTAATATGAGAACTGGGAGGGAGGCTCAACGCTCCTTAGAATACAGAAAAGCCTGTTGCCCCTTGAGTGCTAGGACATTCTCCAATGGAGGTCAGTCCATTGCCAGGGATGCTGCTCCCCTCTCCAGCTCCTTGCTAGGACCAGCACGGATTTGTGTCCTTGCATTTGTCTGCTTGTGAGACCTGGGGATAAAGGAGGAAAGCCACCATGAACCATTTCAATTCATGCTTGAAACGAGACTCGCTGATCTTCAATTCCCTTTCCCTGTTCCAAATGACATCTGGAAAGATGGATGGAAGAAAGGCAGGATGGAAAGAAGACACTACAGCTGCAGTCTGGGTTTCACATTGACACAGAATATAACCTCACATAGATGGAAAAAAACCCCTACATGCAGGAAGTATGGAGTGGCCTTGGATGGGGCTCCAACAGGAAGGAGGCCTCTTGTAAGTGGAAAACATGTCCTCTAGTGAATTGCTAAAGGCTTGTACAGGTTGCCTTCTGAAGTACAACTGCTGTGGGCCGAAAGGACCGAAACATTCAATGGCCACACTACCAGTGGATGAGCTCAGCAGAGAAGAGCCTCCGAAACTAGCCTTCCTCTCCCCTGGGGAACTGGAAGGATCATCCCAGGGCATAGATACAGGGAGACCTCAGGACAGACTGGAGACCAAGCAGGACTCCTGAGGCTGGAGTCAGAAGGCCTTCGTTCAAATCTCCACTCAGCCACCAAAACACTTGACTGCATGTCCTCATCTGTACAATGGGAGCTGAACTAAGTGAGTTCAGATTTCTTCAGGCTAGAGATGCAGTGATATATGAGTGGGATGAGGCCAAATTTCCAGTTAATCTCAGAGATGAGGGCAGCAAGGGGATAAGGAATGTCCTATTTCCTCAAGAACTTACAGGGCTAAAGCAGTCCTCAGGGGAGCCAGAAGAGGGTTTTTTTTCTAATTGAGTTTTATTGATAACTTTTGTATCACAGTCATTTCTGCAGATGCTCCCCCCCTACACACACACACACACACACACACACACACACACACACACACACACACACCCCTTGTTAGGAAGCTCAAGTGGGCACCAGTAGCTGAGACAGCGAGGGACCTCATCTAATGCCATCTCCCACATCATTTTTCCCTAGCTCTCTGCTCTCCAGGACCCTTATGACTGTCCTTAGGTTTTAGCTTATTTGAAGCGGTTTCACTTTCACTGACAATGGTTTCGTAGTGGTGCACATTCTTCTTCCTGGTCGAAAAAGACTTGCTATTGTCTACACCAAGTTCTCCTTTCCTGGAAAGGAGATTCAGTGATGGGCCTCAGGGTCCTACCAGAGAAGGGTTCTCCCCAGGCTAAGCTGCTGGGATCCTTCTAATCAGGGAGCAGAGCCTTTGGCCAAGGATGCAGAGGGCTGGACCAGGAAACAGCACTCAGCCACACATCCTCCACTCTGGGGAAGGGCCTAGAATGCACAGTGTGTGGAGCCTGTCCATCCATAACATAGCCCATCCACAGCCCAGGCCTGGACTACTTAGCACCCCCCACCCCCCACCTCCCACCAGACAGGGCTAGGAATAAGCCTTTGGAAAATGTGACCTCACCTCCAGGGTAACTCCAGTTCATTTGTAACAGAGATGGCAGCAGACTGCATTTCTGCTGGTTAGGGTGAGGGGTGAGTGGGGGAGGCTGAGACAGGAAGGAACCTGGGCTCCAAAGGCAGGCACCATGAGCACAGTCCATAAATCTACTCCCCTTCCCCTCCCTGAACATAGTATGAGAGGCTCCCAACTCTGTTTCCAGGTCCTTGGGGTCTCTAGGATCTCACTTACCATTAGGAAAGCCCACCACCCTCCTCTGCAGATATCTGAACCAGCATTAAATCTAACAGGATGAAAGGACCCCTGTTTGCCCAGAAAACAAGCATTTTCATTTAAGAAATGAATCTGAACACATTAGCACCATTCAAGAAAGGAAATTCAGCAGAATGGGAAAGACCACTTCACTTAGAGACAAGACTCAGGTTCAAATCTGACTTCTGTCATCCTCATTAGTCAGGGGACAGGGAGCAAATCAGTTTCCTTGTCTGGGAAGTGGGGTTAGTAGCTAATCCCTGCTCTGCTCAGCTCCCAGGCTGGCCATGAAGAAAATGAGGTGGAAATCTCAAAATACTATGGAATTGAGAACTATTTCTTTCCCCAGCAAATATATATATATATATACATATACATATAAGAGAATCACCTCAAGCTGGAGGTACCTGGGAAGCAGCCAGAGCCTCAAGTGGGGCTGACTCACAGGGTGAAAAGGGAGACATTGGCTGTGGTGGGTGGCCAGGGTGACCTCCCCAGCCATCAGAGTGACCTTGAGCTGTGCTAGGGCACATGCTTAGGAAGGCATCAATATATTAGAAACATAGCCAGGGTGGCCCACAGCGCAGCACCACCCTCCCTTCTAAAGCTTCCTTGCCCCTCCTTCTACTGTTTCATGGATATGTGTATGGGTGTGTGTGTATATGGGTGTATGTATGTATGTGTGTGTGTGTGTGTGTGTGTGTGTGTGTGTGTGTGTGCGTGCGCACACATATATTGGATATATTGGATATGCAATATATATTGGATATGCAATCTCCATGAGGGCAGACTTCTCCAGGACCTAGCAAGGCTGGAGCAGGGGTGGCTGGACTTCTGTCTCTCTATTAGCCATCACTCCCAGACAGGCCCTTTTGAGCCTCTTCTCACCAATGAAAACAACTGGACAGTCCAACCTAGGTGGGTGGGCCAGAAGGGAACCAGACAATCCCAAGGCCCTCCATTTAGGAATTATCAAGTGAACAGGTCTCTCAAACCAGGTCTCTCAAATCTGCTCTCTGTCACAGCTCCCTCGGCGCGTCCCTGACTGTCCCACTTTGGTGAGTATGATCCCCCACCCCCAGCATCCGCCCTGTCTCCCCCTTTGGTTCCTGCCCAGCCCCGAGGGCACCTCCCCGCCCTGGGGAGACCCAGATCCGCCCCCCTTTCCTGGGCAGAGCTGCGGAAGGCTTTCTCTCTGAGACACCATCTCCGCACATCCTTCCATGCAGGGGGACCGGCCGCTGGGTCGGGGCAGCGAGGAGGGGCAGCGACAGGCTCGGCACGGCCTTCGTGAGCAGGGTTTAAGCGTCCGCGGAGCTTCCAGAGCACAGGGACGGATTCAACCTTCCATTGTATCCGCAGCCTTAGCCCAGCGCGGACACATAGAGGGTGTTTAATGAAGGCTTATTGACTTGCAGCTGGAGCTCCAAGTGCATTTCAGGAGGGAGGGGGGAAGAGGGGAAGGAAGGAGCCTACTCTGAAGGGGAAGAGATGGGGTGTAGGGGGGAGCCAACATTCATAGAGCACCTACTGTGTGCCAGGCACTGTACTTAGTATTTAAACATCATGTCTAACCTCCAAACAGCCTGTGAGGGAGGGGCTGCTCTTATCCCCGTTTTACAGCTGAAGAGAGAGCTGGGAGAAAGTGAAGTGCAGGAATGTTGGGAGACAGAGAGAGAGACAGAGACAGAGACAGAGAGACAGAGACAGAGATAGAGAGACAGAGACAGAGACAGAGAGACAGAGAAAAAGATAGAGACAGAGAGATAGACAGAGACAGAGATAGAGAGACAGAGGACAGAGAGACAGAGAAAGAGATAAACAGACAGAGAGACAGAGATAGAGAGATAGAGACAGAGAGATGGAGAGATAGACAGAGACAGAGAGAGACAGAGATAGAGAGACAGAGAGACAGAGATAGAGAGATAGAGAAAAAGATAGAGACAGAGAGAGACAGAGACAGAGATAGAAAGACAGAGACAGAGAGATAGACAGAGACAGAGATAGAAAGACAGAGACAGAGAGATAGACAGAGACAGAGATAGAGAGACAGAGACAGAGAGATAGACAGACAGAGAGATAGAAAGACAGAGACAGAGAGATAGAGAGACAGAGACAGAGATAGAGAGATAGAGAAAAAGATAAGAGACAGAGAGAGACAGAGACAGAGAGAGACAGAGACAGAGATAGAAAGACAGAGATAGAGAGACAGAGAGAGACAGAGAAAGAGATAAACAGACAGAGAGACAGAGACAGAGATACAGAGATAGACAGAGACAGAGAGACAGAGAAAAAGATAGAGACAGAGAAACAGAGAGAGACAGAGACAGACAGAGACAGAGAAACAGAGACATAGAGAGACAGAGAGACAGAGAAAGAGATAGACAGAGATAGAGAAACAGAGACAGAGAGAGAGACAGAGATAGAAAGACATAGACAGAGAGATAGACAGACAGAGATAGAGAGAGACAGAGTGAGAGACAGAGAGACAGAGACTAGAGAGATAGACAGAGACAGAGAGACAGAAAGACAGAGAGACAGAGAAAGAGACAGAAAGAGAGACAGAGAGACAGGGAGATAGAGAGAGACAGAGACTAGAGAGATAGACAGACAGAGACAGAGATAGAGAGATAGAGAAAAAGATAGAGACAGAGAGAGACAGAGACAGAGATAGAAAGACAGAGACAGAGAGATAGACAGAGACAGAGATAGAGAAACAGAGACAGAGAGATAGACAGAGACAGAGATAGAGAAAAAGATAGAGACAGAGAAACAGAGACAGAGAGAGACAGAGACAGAGATAGAAAGACAGAGACAGAGAGATAGACAGACAGAGACAGAGAGAGATAGAGAAAAAGATAGAGACAGAGAAACAGAGACAGAGAGAGACAGAGACAGAGATAGAAAGACAGAGACAGAGAGATAGACAGAGACAGAGATAGAGAGACAGAGAGAGACAGAGATAGAGAGACAGAGGGACAGAGAGACAGAGAAAAAGATAGAGACAGAGAAACAGAGACAGAGAGAGACAGAGACAGAGATAGAAAGACAGAGACAGAGACAGAGATAGAGAGACAGAGAGAGACAGAGATAGAGAGACAGAGGGACAGAAAGAGAGACAGAGAAAGAGATAGACAGAGAGACAGACAGAGATAGAGAGATAGACAGAGACAGAGACAGAGAGACAGAGAAAAAGATAGAGACAGAGAAACAGACAGAGAGAGACAGAGACAGAGACAGAGAAACAGAGACATAGAGAGACAGAGAGACAGAGAAAGAGATAGACAGAGACAGAGAAACAGAGACAGAGAGAGAGACAGAGATAGAAAGACATAGACAGAGAGATAGACAGAGATAGAGAGAGACAGAGTGAGAGACAGAGAGACAGAGACAGAGACTAGAGAGATAGACAGAGACAGAGAGACAGAAAGACAGAGAGACAGAGAAAGAGACAGAAACAGAGACAGAGAGAGACAGAGACAGAGAGACAGGGAGATAGAGAGAGACAGAGACTAGAGAGATAGAGAGAGACAGAGACAGAGATAGAGACAGAGAAACAGAGACAGAGAGAGACAGAGACAGAGATAGAAAGACATAGAGATAGAGACAGAGATAGAGTGAGAGACAGAGAAAGAGTCAGAGACAGAGAGAGAGACAGGGAGAGACACACACAGAGACACACACAGAGAGAAAGAGAAAATAGAGAGACATAGAGAAAGAGAATGGGGAAGGAGCAGAATGGGCGGGGGGTGACTCTTGTGACTACAGACCCAGAGGAGGGGCCTGACAAACCCCATCCAGCAGCAGCAGATCTGACCATTATTTTAACCTGTTTAAAGGACAGCTGAGGGGCATCATGTCCTGACCCTACCCCAGAAAAAGGTCACAGAGCCAAAGCTCATCCTTGTGTTTAGAGAACAGTGAGAACAGGACGGGCTGTGGAGGATGGGGGCGGGGAGCCCTGCACAGGACCCATCCAGGGCAGCTCTGTTGTTCCCTGTTCTGCCCCTCCCCCTCTCCCAGATGTCTGTCCTCTCCTGGCTGAGCCAGACAAGGGCCACTGTTTCCCATTAGTCACCCCCACCCCATAGAGCCAGTGGCAATCTTGTTTTGATACCAGACTCAGGGTAGCTGTTCAGGAAGCTCAGGCCCCCTGTGGGAGCACAAGTGGGGGGGTGATTTATTGGGGACAAGGGCAAAGCTATCGAGCTGTGCAAGCCTCAGGAGGCTCCCAGGAATGTACCTCAACAGCTGGCTGACGGCCGCCATGGGGTGGGCCTCTTCTCAGCCCCCAGCTGCTTAGCTCAGCCCTCCCTTGTGATCCAGCCTCTGCAGAGGCAGCAGGCTCTTGCCTGAAGAGAATGAAAGCCCTGTGCTCACTGAGGCCTGGAAAATCTGACCCTGTCCCATTCAGCATCATTTTTTCCTCACCCCAATGGTCTCCTTGATCGACTTCCAGACCCACTCATTTTTATGTTTCCCCTTCCATCAAACTGACCTCCTCCTCCTTCCTTCCTGCTTCTTCAAGGCTGCTATAGACAACACAGAAACATGGTGCAGAAGCTGATGGGCCAAGGCAGCCCAGTCCCCTTAATGCCAGGAGCCCTCTGACTCCCGCTTTCTTTTTCTCTCCCCACTCTAGCCAGCACAAGGTTCAGGGACCCAAGGCATGTCATAAGAGCATCAAGAAAACAAATATTATTTGGAGAACTCTCGCCATGGAAACTCTGTTCTCAGATTCAAAAGAGCAGCCCATCTGGAACAGTCTTAGAGAGTTGCCTGAGACCCTGAGATGTTCAGAGATTTGAGCCCATGTTCTCTCTGTCTCCTCTCCCCACTCCCGTCTGAGGGTTGGATTTGGATGGCCAAAGCCAAGAGGGTCTAAATGCAAGCAGAAGCTGGAGACATGGCCAGGACAGTCTGGAGGTTTCCATTGTGCCCCCAAGGTTTTTCTGGATTCTGTCCCATGGATGCTTATGAGCCTTAAGCCTCTCCAACACCCCCCCCCCCCAGCCTGCCACTTCCTTCAGTACCATCTGTCTTCCTTCACCATTTTTAGTTTCTTTGTTCCTCTTGCTTTCTATCAATCCATTTCCCCTCATTAGGCATTACACAATTACCATTTGCCCCATTTTCCAATCTCACAGCAGTCCCCAATCCCCAAAGCAGTCTGTGACTCTTTGCCGCCACACATCTGATCTGAGGTTCAGAAAACACCATTGTGTCACCCATGGGTCCCCTGAAGATGGGGAAGGAGGCAATGTGAAGAACACTCAGGCCCCATCAAAGCTCACTTCGAAGGAGCCTGGAGGGAGCAAGACTGGTCTCTGCCCCCTTAATTCCACAGGGACTTGAGGATAAGCTGTTCTATCTTGCTCTGCACCCACATCCTTCTCTCCTACTCGTCCCATAGAAAAAAAGTGGCTGGAAAATATGACTCAGAAGAAAGTCCTTTTTTTTGCCAATTTTTCAAAATGGAATGGGCAGATAGAGGTGAAGTTTGGGAGCACAGGAACAGGCTTGACTCTCCTAAAGCTTATCCTTTGTGATAAGCAATGAAAGCAGCTTCTGAGTTCAGTCAAGTCTATTTTTGGCTGGCCTTATGTAAACTGATAATGTGAGCACAGTATTAGAAAATATTTTGTGTTACCACAAAGACTGACCAAATTTTTTAATAAAATTAATTTTATATGAATTTTAATAAAATGAAGCATTTTACCAACTGATGAGAAAAAATGATCCTTATAAAGGATTCTTCCATCAGTGAATGATTGCAAACAGTGATGGGGATCCAGTTCCAACTGGCACAGTGATCTAGCACTGGGCATAGATGATTTTACGTGATTATCTCCTCAGAAAAGTCACTGTTATATTGCCAGGGCTTTAGATGGCTTTCTTTTCTTCTTCAGTTGTGTCCCTGCTCTCTGGTCTCAGCCCCATCTTTCTCCTAAAGCCATACATCATGAGTCCCATTATCAGGCTTTCAAAGGCTGAGTAGCTGAGATCTAGGCCACCTCACTCTCATTGACATATTAAGAAATCTTCAATTAAATCTGTTAATGTTTGTCCACATTCATCAAAGTTCTTAACAACATAGATTAAGGGCCAGCCCAAGGTAAGGATTCCATCTTGATTCACAGGACTTCAGCATGCTTGGAGGTGAAGGCACTTTGAATGAACTAGCCTCTCTTCTCTAGTGGATCCCAGAAATGCAATCAGAAACTCAGCTGAAACCCTGTGATTCAGATGTTTGTACCACTAATAAATGGGATATGTAGCTTGATATAAGAAAGAAAAGGAGAAACAGAAACACACACAGAGACAGAAAGAGACAAAGAGAGACAGAGAAAGGGAGAGAGGGGGCAGAGAGACAGGGACAGAGAGACAGAGAGAGAGAGAGAGAGAGAGAGAGAGAGAGAGAGAGACAGAGAGACAGAGACAGAGAGACAGAGAGACAGAGACAGAGAGACAGAGAGACAGAGAGACAGAGAGAGACAGAGATCTGGAGGAGCTGTTACCAAGCCACCTCTGACTCTTACTAACTGCATGTTCAAACGTTAAGTGCCTCAACCTTCCTTACACCTAGGCAGCTCCCTAGGATGGATCTTCTTCATTACTGATAGGTAGGATCTGTGATGGTGTAGTGAATTAAGATGACAAACAAGTCCCCATGATAACTGGTGGAGGGTAAACCTCCTGGGCAGGGGAAATAAAGGAAGTTCAGATCAACTCATTCCAAACAAGTAGGAGCTACAGTATTTTTAATAAGGCATGAGGACAGATTTCCACGGGGCCGGAGATTGGAAGCTAGAAGGGAGTTCAGAGGGTATGGAGTCATCCTCCCCATTTTACAGATGGGGAAAATGAGGCACAGAGAGGCTAAGAGATTTGTGCAGAATCAAGTCACAAGTAAATATTGGAGTCAAGATTTGAAAACAACTCTCCCTGATATTAAGTCCAGTATATTATCCATTATGCTCTGTCTCTTATAAAGTAATTCTCCCTTATAAAAATGAATCTAAAGTAGTTAAGTGTATCGTGTTTCTTCTACACACTCTGCAGAGTGTACCTCCCAACTCTGCCCTCCAAGACTGCTTATTAATAGTAGTTTTGTGAAATCATGAGCTTTACCTTTAAAAAGCATTAGGTGGAGAAGCAAGAAATCCACAACCGGTAGAAAGTAGCTGGTTGCAAAGGCTGCATTGTTCCCATTTCCGGAAAGAACCCAAGTCATAGGATTACCAATATATAGAGTGGGACATGGAAAGCTATGTAGATTTAAGCCTGACCATTTGTCAGCCTGACTTCCTATCTCCCAGGATAAGAATGAACAAACATCTCATCATTATCACTGACATTTCTGTGGTACCTACCACACTCCAGGTAGCATGCTGGACAGTTCTTTGATCATGCCTTCCCATTTCTTGGTTTTACAAGTAAATCTGCCTCCTACTCAGCTGGAAACTTTATGGAGGCTGGGGTGGTGGGTGACCTTTCCAAGCCCCAGGACGAGGTTTATACTCAGGAGGAACTGATGGACGTTTCACTTGAACTTCATTAGGTCTGAGTGAGGATGTCAGGAGAATGGAAATTCCTTGAAGAGAGCTTTTCACTTTGTTCTTTGTATTTTTAGTGACTATCCCACAGGAGGCACTTAGTAAATGCTAACTCATTTCTGTTTGAACAGGTCACCAGCACCGGGCACTGGAAAATCCAGAGTTTACGAGGGTGGTGAGGACTCTTAACTCAAGCCCTTCATGTTGCAAGGTCTGCATTCACCTCTCAAAGTCAAAGGTCTGAGGTCAAAGTCTGTCCCAGCTGTTTGACCTCGCTGTGCCTGACTCTTCATCTGTGATGTCCAATGTCTTCTAAGGTCTGTTTTGGTTTAAAATCTATGTTCCTGTGACCTCTGAAGTCAGAGGATCTTGATCAGTGCAAACCCTTTCACCTGAGTGCCACCGGAAAAGTCATTTCATCCATCCAGCTCTCATATATTTACTACTGCTGCTACCATTATTATTTCCTCAAGTACTCAATGACCTTGGGCTTGAGTTAAGAACACTTGCCACCCTCGTAAACTCTGAATGAGTTAGCATTTATTATGTGATCTTATCCATTTGGAGATTCCCTTCAGTAATACAGATGCCAGATGACAGACACCTCCCTGGGAATCCTGCTCAGACCTCTCCTAAGATAAGCATAAGGCCTTCCCCCATGGCTGGGAGCCTTCCTCACTCTGTCTTAATATCCCAAGGATACCAATGGAGCACACAGGCTGTCCCACAGTTATCCCTGTCTTTCATATCATCATCTTTAAAAAAAAAAGAGGAAAGAGATGGGCTAGATAACCTCTAAACAACCCTCCCACAAAGCTTCAGGGCTTCCTTCAATTTTTGACAGGAGGAAACTGAGGCTGAGAAGTATCAAGTCACTTGGCCAAGGGAGCAGTGACTGTAAGCAGAGCTGGGATTTCCCCCTCACACTATGCTTTGCTCATAAACACACACATTTATAGATGTATAAAATCTACTTCTACTTTAAGAGAATTTTCCTTAGTCCTTCCAAACCAGGAAGGCTGTAGAGGGATAACAAGCTTGCTCAGCTGGCCAAAATACGTTTCCATTCTATTTGTTTTGTTACATTTTAGCCACCGGCCACAAATCTGCATTCGGGTCAGCAGGGAAGGGGAGCCTGATCTAGGTCCTTGGCTGAACTTGGTCTCAGTTCAGATGCATGTACTTGCCAAGACCCAGAGGATCCTGGGAATGCTGTGGGCTTTGTGGCCCATTTTTCACACACACACAGATGCATGTGAAATTTCTTTGGTAGAGACCCTTGGAATGGGCTGGGGGTGCCAGACCCCCATAAGTGATTAAACAGGAATTGTGAGTAATTTCTAACCTCAGTGCAAACAGGGGACACAATTGTGAAGGCCCCGAGGGATCAATCAGTCCCTCTAGATGCTCCTGGAAAACTCATTCAGGTACCCTGGGCCTCAGTTTTCTTATCTCAAACGGAGATGACTGACTAGATATCACCTCAGGGTCCCCCTAGCCCTAGGTCTGTGGGGCTCCTTAAGCACAGATCTGATCATGTCTCTGCCCTAAGAGGACAGGACCTGGACCTTTGATTTTATTGGGTGGGGCAGCTAGGTGGTACTAGATAGAGAGCTGGGCCTGGACTTAGGAAGACCTGAGTTCAAATCTAGCCTCAGGGACTGGGCTGAGTGAGCCTGGCCAAGTCACTTAACCTCTGCATTCCTCAGTTTCCACAACTGTAAAAGTAAGGACAATAAAACAACCACCTCCCAGGATGGCTGTGAGGATCAGATGAGATATTTTGAAGGCCCTGCATACAGCCTCTGGTGGGTAGCAGATTCTTCATCACCCTTCCCCCTCCTCCCTCCCTTTGCCATATGAAACTTCATGGGGAGGAAAGTCCCTCTGTCAAAGCTGGCTGGCATCTTCTTGGCCCCTTATACCTTAGAGGGTGTCCTGGAACACTCAAGTGAGTGAGATGCCTAGGGTAAAATAACTTGGATGTGTGAGTGGGGTGACTGGAGCCCAGGCTTCAGGCCGGGTCAGCACACCATGCCTCGGGTACCTTCTCTCCTCCTCCCTCACAGCAGAGCTCCATGGCCCATCTCTGCTCCTTAGCAATGGCGTCTCCCAAAGCCTCAGAAACTCCTGTCCTCCCTTGGAGACTCAGCTCAAGCATTCCCTCCCACACAGAGCCTTTGCTGATCCCAAATACTGGCGCCCTCCCTCCCTCCTATTTGATGACATTGCATTTATTCAATATTTGCTTACATGCATAGATGTTTCCTGCAAAAGACTCTAAGCTTCTTAAGGGCAGAGAATCTGCTTTTGGTTTGGTTTGGTTTCTTGGCTCCATTTTCCCTTTTGTGGTTGTCACTCAGTGTTGTTTCCAGTCATGTCCCAGCCTTTGTGACCCAATTTGGGGTTTTTTCGGGAGAGATGCTGAAGAGGTCTGCCATTTCTTTCTCCAGATCATTTTACAGGTGGGAAAACTGAGGCAAATGGGACTAAGTGACCTACCCAGGGTCACCCAGCTAGGGAGTGCCTGACGCCACACTGTGAGTCAGGAAGATAAGTCTCCCTAAGCCCAGGTCCCACACTCTGTCCATAACAGCAAACAGTAAGCACTTAATAAATGCTTATTGACTCATAAGCTAACCTTCCTATCTATACAGCATCATCACCAGAATGCCTCTACATGAACTGAGGGCACCTTGACAAGAGTATCAGTAGGCAACAGACAGGTTTTCACAAGGGACGTCCTAAGAGATCACATCTTTTTACCCCTTTACAACTGACCGGAAGAGAGAGAACATGAGAGCTCCCTGGGCTGACTTAAGTGATTATAAAAGAGAATTTGCTTTCATTTGCTCTCTTCCAAGAAGGGCATCCCATAACCAAACTGTGAAATCAAACTATCCAAAAACCTGGTTCAACACCCCACTGATTATAAACATCAGGGGAACAAACACTCACCAAAGGGTTTACCATGCTGCTAGTGATCCAGCAGAGAGTCTAAGCTGATAAGGGATTTCTTCTGGATGGTGAGGTTCTGCAAGTGCCTCTTAAATGAATAAAACTAGTTGCATCAAGCCCTAGAACACTCCAGGAAGAGATCTTTATCTATTCAAAAAGCTCAAAAGAGTCTGACCTGACTATCCACACAGGAGAGACCAAGTGGATAAAAAAGACCCATTTCCATATTGCTTGATTCAGTTGGCTGGACCAAGTCTATAAGGATGTATACTAAGTATATCTAGGGCAGTCAGTATAAATGGACAATATTCTGGGCCCAGAATTAAATGGAAGAAGAACAGGTTAGATCACTTCTGGGAAATTTCTGAGCTACTTGTTGATCACAAATTTCTCACAGAAGCAAAAGACCATCTTTTTTACTGCTGACACTCTGCCGATACTGCTGTATGACAGTGGGACATGATCTCACTCTCTCTGCTCTTTGGAGAATGGAGAATGAGTGTTATAGAGAGGGCAGAGGAGAGATCCATGGTGGGTGCAAATAGACTGCATGTAACAAATGATAACTTGAAAGAAAAATAATAATAAAAGACATCATCAAGAAATAGTATGACCCTGAAAAAGATAATTTGGTCATGTGCCAAGGGCAAGAGATGGTGGATAGACATCCTGAGTGTTCACTTAGCTATCTTATCTACAAAATGTCAGAGTATAGGCCTTCAGCATATCCAAGGGCAATCATCACAAAAGAATGGTGGGCAAAGGGGTGACTAGGTGGTGCAGTGAATAGAGCACAGGCCCTGGAGTCAGGAGGATCTGAGTTCAAGTATGGCCTCAGACACAACACAAAAACTAGACATGTGACCTTGGGTAAGTCATAACCCCAGTTGCCCTACAAAAAGCAAAAAATAAAAAAAAAAGATGGGTTGCACCCTTCACTACTGGTGGGAATCCCCAAATTGACAAGATCATTGTCATGGTTATGTTAGGAGGGCACCTAATGTTCAGAGACAGTAGAGCCCCATACATAATAGACATAAACAAAGACATAACCTTCCCATATGGATGATCTGCATGGCTTCTGTGTGGCTTTCCTTTTACTGGGTTTTGGGTCTTACAGTATAACTTATAATTATAGAGCTATGAGTTTACCCTCATCAAAGAGGGTAAACTTTTTTTCCCACTTTTTGGAGGGGGAAGGCAGGGCAATTGGAGTTAAATGACTTGCCCAATGTCACAGGGCTAGTGAGTGTTAAGTGTCTGAGGCTGGATTTGAACTCAGGTCCTCCTGACTCCAGGGCCGGTGCTCTATTCACTGAGCCACCTAGCCACCCCCAAAAGAGAGGTTTTGTAGTTACTGCATCTGCACAGAGAGAATTCAAAATGACCAGCAGGTGATCCTGAAGAGCACACGAATGCGTGTCCTTTACATATTCCTTTCCCCCACAAGAATGTACACTCCTTGAGGGTAGGAATTTTCTCCCTTGCTCTATTTATAATTCCAGAATTTAGCATGATTCCTGGGAAATAGGAAGCATTCAATAAACATATCTCTCTGAATGAAGGAATAAATTTTTTAAAATTAGTAAGCTCTTCCTCTATTCCAGGCACTATATTAAGTTGAGGGTAGAAACACTAAAAGCAAAGGAGGTCCTTTCACTCAGGGAGCTTACATTACAGTGGGGAAGCCAAGAGCTGTAGGTGGGATGCTTGATGTGAAAACTCACAGGGATGGCAAGCAGAGACATAAGACAAATGACTGACTGACAAATGCCAGCAGTGGCAGTGTTTATCTGAGTACTTTGACCAAAACGAGAGATTGAAAGTAGATGGGGTTACATAGCATGTAATTGCATGACAAGGAGATGGCAAGAGTATGGCTGAAGAATGTCATGGGGGGTCTGGGAGCACGTCAATATTATGAAGTCTCACCAATTAGGAACACAGGGTCCCAAAGGGAAAACTGGAGTGTTGGGTCCAAGGATGAGGAGAGGGATGCCCAGGAACTACCCAACTGTTGGGAGCAGACAGTGAGAGATGATGGGACCATTAGAGGTGTCTAACATAAACATCAAGGTGTGTGTGTGTGTGTGTGTGTGTGTGTGTGTGTGTGTGTGTGTGTGTGTTTAGGAGGAAGCAGCTCTGGGGGCCAACAAGCCCCAAAGGTTGCCTCAGCCATCTGCCATGCTCATCTCCCAGTTTGACCCCAGGAGGCAGGAACTGGATGGATATTAAGGGTCAGCACCATTTTTTTTTTTCAAAAAAGCCACAATTCATCAGTCTCACTGCAAATAAAATCTATATCATATTGTTTATTTTTGAACAAACTTTAAAATGAAAAATATTTCTAGGAAAGTGATTTACCCTCTTTTGCACTGAATTCAATTCCAGTTAGTTTAACAAAAAAATGCTTAATATCATCTATATGCCTGCCACTGAACTCCATGGAAGGGGTTAAAATGACAAAATGGAATCACCCCCACCCTAAAAAATCTTCCACTCTAGCAGGGACAAAATAATATGTGCATATATGAGTAAAAAGAAAATATCTCCCAAACAGTTGTCTATAAAACATCAAGTACAAGGTGGGGACTTGAGGGAGGGGACTGAAGGGAAAGTTGCAGGCAAGGAGGGGTGCCTGTCCTGAGCTACGAGAGAAATATGAGGTCCATGTAAGGCCACAAGGCATTCCTGGCACTGGGGGAAAACTACGTAAAGGCCCAGAGATGAAACAGGGAAGGTTGTTACTAAAGAACAAAAAGGTCAGTGTGGCTGGAAGGGAGACTATGTCCTATGGCTGGAAAGGGGGCCTGGAGCCAGACTGCGATGGACTTTGGAAGCCAAAGAGAAGTATTCATCTGATTTTAGAGGCAACAAAGAGGGCCTGAAGAGGGGATGCAGGGCTGGTAGCCCAGGCACACCTGCCCTTTAAGAAAATCTCTTAGACATCCATGTGGAAAGCATATTACAGATGGGAAAAGCTGGAGGCAAGGAGACAATTAGGAAGTGAATCCAACAGTCCAGGCAAAGTGGTGATGGTTGGTGATTCACTGGTTGCTGTTAGAGTGGAGGGAGATGGGAAGATTGAACTGATAAGCTCTGACAGCTTTGATGTGTCTGCTCCCTCCATGGCACACAGTATCGCCATGAACAAACAGAAACAAAGGTCAAACTTGGGCTTTAGCAGGGTGAGCATTAGTCTGTAGGAGACAAGACTTCCATCGTTGGCTCATACATATTTCACTATCAAGTACAACTGAAATTTGACTGTTATCCCTGTGCCAGGCTAGGAAGCAAAAACGGAGAGGTGAAAACATCTTTTATGTACACCGTGATAAGAGTCAAGGAAATGGGTGGGAAACTCCATTCTGAGTGCCTAGATCTATCCAAACAGCTTTAAAGAGTCCAAATGACATCGGCTTGGGAATTTCACTGATCTCACTCTCGTTTCTTCATGTGATTGATGGCTGAAGCCTCGCACTGGGGTCTAGAGTGGGAAGACTGGCCAGCTGGTGATTTAGGGAGTCAAAGGGAAAAAAAACCAACAACCTTCTCCAAAAGATACTCCCATATTCCAATGGGTCTGACATCTCACTGAATGGCACTTTCTCTCCAATGATGCTGATTCCAATAACAAGCATTATTATGCTGAGATCAATGAAGATAGTATGATAGCTGGTAATCATAGAACACTTGCAAAGAGCTTCTCATATATCTCGAGAATTTGCTCCTCCCAACACCCATCACTCAGTTGGGCAAACATCCTATCGCTGCCCAAATCACACAGATTCCTTTTTCCATTTCACGTGTTCTCTTTGGCTTTTTAACACTCCCCAGAGTGAACCAAACCCCCCTGAAAACTATCTTCAATGAAAACATTGATGGTCCAAAGTGAGAATTTCCATTACCTCAAGTTTGGCTCTCATTCACCCTATTCCTTTGTCAGTTTTCCCTCACTTGATTCACTTAATTTGCAGGGAATCTAGAGAATGAGGGGGTCTGGGTAGAGTGGGGTAAGACATCCTGCGAGCAATGTCACATCCCTCCCTCCCTCTCCCTCTCCCTCTTTTTCTGCCTTCCCTAAATAAAGCCACTGGCCCCAGGGTTCAGAACTTGGGAAAGTTCTTGCCAAAGCTTCAAAGCCAGCATTCCCTTCCGCCAACATCTACTAATAGGAGCTATGATAAACATTTCAGTGGCCATGCCAACTTCTCTGATCTGCCTCTGGGAAATCTCTCTGAGTACCAGCTTTTAGAGCATTAGAAATGGGCCTCTCTGAGACTGTCAAGATCTGAAGTGACAGGTCTTTATTTTTTCCTCAGTCTACATAAACCCACTCTCAATATGGTACATTCCCAGTGACAGGGAGGGGCAGGGTCTCTGCCTCAGTCAGCCTGAATTCTGCCAGGTGGATTTGTTTTAGCCATTCCGACATCATCCAGATGTTTACTCAGCAAATGCCAAGACTGGTCTCATTGAAACTGCTTATGGTAACATTGGGCCATGTTTTTATCACCACCACAGAAAATATGGGGCTCTTTTTAGGTACAGTCCCTGTAACAGCAACCTCACTCAAATACCCAGGCTGGCTGCTAGCACAGGTTCTTAGATCCGCTTTACTAGGAAAGGGAACTGTTTAAGGGGTCAGCAATCATTTTAAAATTACATTCAATAGTTCAGGGGAAAAGTCAGCATCCTGAACTTCAGATAAAATACAAACAGAGAAATAAAAACCAATAGACGGGGCTCTAATTGCCTGAATCAACTATACACTTCACATACATCCATGGAGCGAGAGAGCCTTTACATCTGAATAGGCGGGGAACTCTGAACATACCAGGGAATCACAAGATCCTTCTCATAAGCAGCCCCCAAAAGCAAAACACCAACTCAGAGTACATATACACTTCTTAGAGCCAGAAGGCATCACAGCCCTTGTGACTCGGTACCTAATTAGAAATTAGGAAAAGGTGTGAAAACATTCCTACAAGCAAGCTTCCCTTAATGGGCTCCACTGGGAGGGGGGGGCGGGGCAAGATCTTAAATCTTAAATCCCATTAACATCATATTCCCTGACCAGGACCTCTCACCTGGAATATATACTGCACAAAACTTAACTAACACTTCCCTACCCCTTTCCTTTTGAGATTCAGCTGCTCAGGAACAATTAAGCTGTTTACAATTCTCTGTGGGCACAATTGTCTCTTGCCCAGGAATGGAGAGGACTGCACTGGGGACTCTATTCTTAGAGGGAAAGGAGGATGAGGAAAGTCCCTCTACCAGTGCAGGCTTGAGCCTCTTCCACAATTTACACCTTACACTGGGATGTCCAGTGTTTTCGTCAGGCGAAGAGGCAGACCCTAAGCACAGGTTTCTTCAGACTGAAGGCCAGATCTTCTGGGATGATGCCAGACTTCTCAATTATTATTCAAATACACGTAGACTGTATCTTGAGACTTGGTCACACGGAGATCAGATAAAGGAGGTGGGGGTATTTGGCTTGAAAAAGAGAAGAGATGGTGGGCATCTGAGAGTGATCTTTAGGGTCTGAAAAGCAGGAATCGAGGAGAGAAATCATGGCTGTTCTGCTTGATCCCCAAGGGCAGAAAGAAAAAGAACAATGGTCAGAAACTGCAAAGATATAAATGTGGGCACAGGCCAGTCAGTCTATCCATCAATAAAAATTCATTGTAAGGAAATGTTTTCTTGCAATAAGGCAGGTGACCATTCACATGAGCAACCAGATGGAACAGGAGACGTTATTTCTGACCCTCACAACCAAAATCGGAACTATTGGAAGACATAAAGCAGGGGCGGCTAGGTGGCGCAGTGAGTAGAGTGTCGGCCCTGGAGTCAGAAGGACCTGAGTTCGGATCCGACCTCAGACACTTAACGCACACACAAACAAAAACCTAGCCGTGTGACCTTGGGCAAGTTACTTAACCCCAATTGCCCTCCAAAAAAAAAAAAAAAAAAAAGAAAGGAAGACATAAAGCAAACTCAACTTGTCTCAACAGTCTAAGACACCAAAGATCCTAATGCCCAGGCTAATTAGCACTGGGTAGGCCGCCGGTCACCTGTAAGGCTACAAAAGTCAGTGACAGACTTGCAATTCAACTCATGTACCTTCTTGTGCTGTGGAAAAATCAAAAGGAAGAAATTTCCTCTTGCTGGGACTGCAATGTGGCAACCCTCTAGACTGCATTACAGCTCAGCCAGAGAAATAAGCCAGAGAGATTACTGGGGGAAGATGCTAACATGCATGGAGCTCTGCTAAGTCTGAGGGTGGATGTGACCAGTCACCATGAAGCCATTCTGGCCAGAAAAAAAAAGCTGAGGAAAAGCAATTCCCCTAGTGTGGAAAAAGGTTGAGATGGTCCAGCCCCTAGGGCAATCATCATCAAATGTGGAGCCAGAAAAGGGAAAATAGAGAAGAAGAAAAAAGCAGGGCTAAACTCACCAATCATCTCAGGAGGAAGAAACCTTAGTTAAAGACTTTGAACAGAGGCAGATAAATCTACAGGAAGATATTAATAACAAAAGAACCTGGCCTTTGGGTCAGCTAAACAAATTCGGAAGTCTATGAATAAATACTTCCAGACAAAGAAAGATGAACTAATTCCTAAAGAGACAGAGGACCTTGTAGGTTCCCAAGAGACTATGGAACCACAGAAAAATGTTCTCAGATATTTTAAAAGAGAAACAAGAATTATAAAAGTAGAATTGGTGGCCTAAACAATAAGTAATCGGCAAATAGAAAAACTGAGTGACAGGGGCAAACCACACCAAAGAAACAAAAGAGAAGACAAGCAACTGGGAATGAAAATGCACAGAAGCAAAGGGTTATTGGGGAAAGAAGAGAAGTAAAAGGCTGTGTTGTTAAAAGAAAAGAGAGTCTCCCTGGATGCAAACTACATTGATGTCAGATAAGATGCATGGTAACCACTTCAGGATCCTAGATCTCCCAGAAGAATATGTCAAAATACCTGAACACCACAATGCACAGAAACTTCCAGAACTTCATTTTGAACATTTATTTATTTTCTTTTTAGTTTATGAAATCAAACAACATTTCCATGACATAGTATAATAAAGCAATGATTGCAAACGAAACTGTAAATCTATTAGGTACAACTTGCTATTCTTTCAATATATATAATGAAGTTATCATGGAAATTTCTTCTTAGAAGAGAAAGCAAAGTGTTGATCAAAAGAACTAATTCTATCTGGAAGAGTAGAAGAACATAGACTCAGAAAGGAGATTTCATGGGAATTGGGGGAAAAATAGCCTATGGATGGCAAAGGGGAGTGATGAACTGTACAGACAGGAACACGGGAACATTTCTGTGGTACTGCTATACTTACATCTTCACCATTATGTCTATAAATTGGTATTTCTAAGAGTGAGACATAACAGAAAATAAGAGACAGAAGGGGGCAAGATCTATAAACCAATAAAGGAACAGGTGCTTTAGAAGTTTTTATTATGTGAGGAATACAGATACTCATGATGGAATAAATACACATAAAGTCATGAATCAAGAATAAAAGTAAATGATAGAAAGGGAGCATACATAATGATACAATGAGGAGGACATGGTTTTTAAATAAAAACTTAAAATTAGCAAACAAAACAGTTCAAAGAAGAGTGATTTTACTTGACTATTAGCCTAAGAGTGGAAAAAAGGGGCTACATGTGGCTCATTAGGGAAAAGGAAAAGAGAAGAAAGCACTAATGAGCTAAGCAAAACTCCCAAACTAGGGAAAGGAGGCGTGTGAGACTGACAGAGCAAAAGGCAGTGGCATCAGGGTGGCCTTAGAGAAGATCAAGTAAAAATAACCAAATAGAAAATGTTTTCTTTTTAGGAGAAGGGGAAGAATCTTAATTTGGGGAAAGGAAACATAGAAAAGATAAGTGGAAGAAAATGTAAATGTAACTGTAACAACGTTAAATGTTAATGGATAAAATAATCCAATTTTTAAAAAAGCAATAGATGGGTAATGAAGACAAAACCCCACAGTATATGACTTTTAATAAACACGCACAAAAACAAAGATATACACCAAAAACACTTTTTTAAAGAGAAGAAAAAGTCATGTTGAACAATATTTACTATGCATTAGATGAATCAAAAACAAATAAAAGCAGGAGTTGCAATCATGTTATCAGATGAAGTAAAAACAAATATTCTCAACATAAAAAGCAATCAACAATAGTGCTATCCCCAAATGGAATGGGCTTCCTTGACAAGGAGATTCTTTTGAGACATTTTCAATAGAAGCCTAGATGTCCATTTGTTAAGGAAGCTCCGGAAGAAATTCCCATGTAGTTCTGCATTCACTGATGTCCCTTTCAGATATTCTGTTTCTCTGTGAGCTGTTTTCCCACAATCAGGGGACAGATGATAATGAATCCAGTTACATGTTCTTAATAAGGAAAATGCCCACAAGGGTGAGGAGATGGGCCAAGGTTAGGGGCATGGCCTGTAGTCATCAGACAAAGAGAAGCTCAGTGACTCCTGGACCCTCACTCCCAAACCGATTGTCATCCCAATGACATTAATTAGGCACTGGCACCCATTCTGAAATGACCATTTTGGATGACTGACAATCAGAACCTGGAATGCAGACTCTCAGTTAGAATGGGAGCCCTGTGTGCCAAGATCCTCATGTGGTCTACAGATGACAGCTAGTGATGATCAGTGGGGGCCATCAGTTATTAACAAGAAAGGCAGCGAAGCAGAAGAAAGATTTCAAAATTGATATGCTTTCAAATGAACTGCCACATTTGAGAAAAACCAAGACCTATGTACTGTCTATGTGAATGAAGTACACAGAAAGGAAAAGAGACCCCAAAGAAATGTGAGCTGCCCTTGGCTTCACTGTCCCATCAGCATCATCCTAGACATGCACACTTCCCTGACCCTCCCATCCTCCCTTGTAAATGAGGAGTTTGGACTCTGTGCCTTTCCATCTTGAAATCAACCATGGTCTGCTCTCTCAAGATCAGGGGATCTTAACCTGCCATCTGAGAAGACAGATAGAGAAGACAGTGTATACTGTCACTAACCTTTTACTGAAATTTACCATTTCCTATTCCAAGAAGGGGTTCTTAGGCTTCAGCAGATGGTCTGAGGACTGGAGGACTCCTATGCCACAGAAAGATGTGACCCAATAGGCTACTACATTCAAGGGGAGAATTAAGGATTAAAAGGATGTTTAATTCCAATAGGCCAAAATCATCTCTGATGCTAAATAAGTCAGTCACACCCCTTTTTTCTAGCTTGCAGTCATTCTGCAAATAACGTTATCTTCAAATACAAGAAGGCTGAAGAAAATTTCAAAAGCATTACAATTTCTATGTCACAGAAAAATATCAAGGGAAATA
The DNA here is from genome assembly GCA_011680675.1 of Gymnobelideus leadbeateri. NCBI lineage: Eukaryota > Metazoa > Chordata > Mammalia > Diprotodontia > Petauridae > Gymnobelideus > Gymnobelideus leadbeateri. The sequence continues at coordinate 706,842 of WOXC01009565.1, read as the reverse complement.
TATCTGTCAAATTGTTGCAAAGCTTACATTTGGCAAAATTTCCTAAGAGTGAGCCAAAGTTCAGTGAAAAAAACCTCTCTGAATTAAATTACTTGCTCCTCTGAGTCCAACTCTCAATGCTGAGCTCCAAATAATCCAGTATTGATGCTAACTCACAGAGGAAGATAACAAATAAATTAATACTCATTCTGCAAACATAAGAGATGGCATGGGCATGGGTCACCTAAGGAGGACCTAGCTAGGCCCTTGAGCAAGCTGTCCCTTTGAGGACTCAGTTTCCCCATCTTTAAAAGGAGGAGGTTGAAGTTAGTGGCCTCTTCCAGCTCTCACTTCTCTGGCTTTAAGTCAGCTACTATGAAACAAAGAACCTTCATGTTAAACAGGGAATGTCTCCTCCCGGCCTTCCATTGTTCCTTCATAAATCCTAGGATCTGAGATCTCATCAGTGCTGCTTTTCCCATCAGTGACACAGAATATACCTCCTCCAAGCCTGGAAAAAAATAGTTTTCAAGTCATTTTGTTCTTCTGATCAGTTTGACCAATTGGGTGATGAACCTCTCTGAACTTATGGAGGTTGGACCTTCCTAGAGGAAGGCAGACAGTCTACCCATAGATAGGTTCTGAAGTCTACTCTACAAAGTGTCACCACCTATAAAAGCTTCCTTCACTAGATGACGTGGCCCCAAACGTCACCCCACTGGAACCAGGACGAGGTAGGTACAAGAGGAGGAGCCCGCTGGCTCCATAACTCCCACAGCTTTGTTGTCACTATTAGCTGAGAGAGCTTATGAGTGATCCAACGTTTCTTCTTTATCTTCCTTCTCGTCTCCCACCTCTTTCTCCTCTCCATCTTCCTTTTCATCCCTTTGCTTCTCCTTCCTCTTCCTTTTTCTTCTTCCTTTTCCTCTTGTCTTCCTCCTCTTTTCTCTCTTACTTTTATTTGCTTTCCTTCCTCCTTTTCTTATTTTTATTCCTTTTCCTTTCATTGTCCCTTTTTTCTTTTTCTATTTCCTTTTCTTCTCTTCATCCTTTTTCTTTCCATAAATTTCTTCTTTTGCCTTTTTTTCCTTTTCTCTACTTCCCTTTCTTTGTCTGAGGATAAACACACTTAAAGAATTGCAGCTGACACAGAGATATGAGGGAAAATGCCTAACTCAATACAGGCATATGAATCTGATCTAAAAGAGCTTCAGTAAATTGTCAATATAAGTTTAGGTACTACCTGTAAAGATACAGGGACTCCCACATTCCTAAAAAAAGAATGGAATCTGTTTATAAACCAGTACCTTTCCTAGACCCCTTTAGGCTTAACAGATACAAGTCTCCATAGTTTCACACAGCTCTGAGTGCCAAAATACTCTCATGGAAAGAGGGAGGGATGGAGGAAGATGGGAGAGAGAAAAAATAGAAGAAGGAGTTTAAGACCTTTCAAAGACACTGAGAATGGAAGCCCACTTCCACAGAGTTCAGTGGCCTTTAGTTTCTTCTCCCACTCCCTTCCTGAATAATTAGCAAAAATGATATTGAGGGATGAAAGCCTAGAAAGCAAAAGGAGTCAGATAGGAGGCTCAGAAAATGGCCTTCCTGACTGATCTGACATGTTTCAGGGATGCTCTCCAGATGTCTTCATAAGGCCCTTTTCTACATGACCCTGAAGTTTGTATCTCACCAAGGGTCAGTCACTTAGGTCAGACCTGGATTGAGGTGGGGTTTGATATCCCATCAGTCTGTGATTCTTGGACTATGCTGAATTCCCTCATTGGTTCAATCCTACATTTGTAGCATCACTGGCTTCTAGTAAGTTCATAAAGTGAACCAATATTTTTTCTATTAAATTGAAATAATTAAGGTCAAACATCTTTAATTTTGTAATATTTATTTATGTGCTTTGGCAAATGTGAACACAGGATTTTCAGGACCAAGTGCTCCCTGCTTCCTGGAATTGAGACAAGAAAAGAATCTTTCCAAAGACGAACAAATGAAAAGTTTGAATACTACATCAAGTCTTCCCCTGGCTGCATTCCAAAGAATGCTGACCATTATTTCCAAGAATAATGTGCTGTCCTCACATATAAAGACATTCGAGTCAGCTTAGAATTGTTTTTTTTCCAGGGCTGGTGATTGGTTTGCACTAAACCATACACGTTTTTTATTTAGTCCATAAAGCATATATTGTTGTGGTAAGACATCTACTGGGGCAGAGGGCTGTAATCTATGTTTATGAGAATAGTGGAGCCGACTGGTCCATATGGGTTTTGAACTCATATCCTTGACTTTGCTAGTCAACTAAACTAGTGAGTTATCAACCCCAGACCATGAAAATGTTAAGTCAGCGTTGGTTTGGCATAAGACTTAAAATCACAAAGAAATATTGGTAGCAAAAGGACCAGTGCTGGGAATGATTAATGTGCCATATTACAGAAATCTGGCCCATGACCTCCAGATCTCTGTGTGACCCGGGCCTTCGTTTCACTTCCTTCTCAGGATGTTGGTTTCCTTATCTGTGGATGACAATGAGCAGTGCCTTCCCAGAGAGGGCATATGATAAAGTTTGCCGAGCTCAGTGACTTTACAGAACTTTAAGGATAATAAGGCCCTTTTGAGCCAGACAGTGTAGGTAATACTGTCTCTCTATACGGCTGCAGAAAAGGAGGACCAGAGACCTGAGTCTGGCCTGTGGTTACAGAGATAGCAAACATCAGTCATGGGCTGTGAACGCAGGTCTCACCTGACTCACCAAGTCCACTAAATCATCCCCCCTTCCTAATTCTAGGACCAACTGAGACGCTTCATGACAAAAAAACAACTTCAAAAACCTGGAGATGAAATTTGCGACATACAACACACCAGCATTAAAAGACCAAGAAATCTGCCCAAAACAGTGAAGCCAGAATGAACCTGAATGTGGTGTTCTTGGATGATGCTCTTTCTGGGTAACTGAGCTCATAGAATCTTGGGTCTAGAACTCAAGGGGAACTTGGAGACCATCTGGTCCAATGCCTGCATTTTGCTAAGGAGAAAATGGAGGTTCAGAAAATTGGGGCCCTTTGCTCAAAGCGGCCAGCTGGAAGGAAGGACCAGCACTGAGACTGCAGCTACATTCCCCCACAAAAGGCCCCTTCCACCAAGGGTTCTGGAGATGCCCTGTGATTGGCAGTGCTGTTGCTGTCATTCTCCTGAGAATGTTCCGCACTCACTCCCAGGCACGTTCTCCTTCCCACTTTCCCAGAGAACGTGGTGATATGGACTCTGGTCTTCATCTGACAGGACTGCTTTTTTGGTAAAGCTTGGAAGCAGAGGTTGACTGCCCATGAACTCTCTTTGTAAAAATCGATACTGCATTTTTCGATGTAGAAGAAAACTTCCCCTTGGCCTGCCCATGGTCCATAGAACATGCATGGCATCCAGGCTGTCGTATTGTAGGGTCTCATTCTGAGCTCTTATAACCAGATTAAGGCAATGGGCAGCTGTGTGTGTGTGTGTGTGTGTGTGTGTGCTCGCGCGCGCGCGTGCACGCACGCACGAGTGCTCCCACTCGCACATATGTGTCATATACTCCCAAGACAAATGGTTGGCTTTCTCCTGCATCAGAAAATTCTCCTACAAAGTATGAAATTATGAGTTTCAAGAATTGAAGGTTATAACTAAAGGACTTTCTCTCCCTCTCTTGTCTGACGTCCTTCAGAAAGGTATTCTTTATCTCGGCCAAGGCCAAGGCCATCTCTGGGCCTCACACCCTCCACATCTGCCAAATGAGGTACTGGAATGAAGTGACCTTTAAATTTCCATTTAGCAATAAGCTGGGGCCTGGGTGAGGCTTTTCCCCAACGCCAATTCTCCTGACTATGAATGCTGTGTGTCAGTCTCTCCACTGATCAACCACAGAGGAGCTGACTCTGGGCAGGTGACATTTGGGGTCCAGCCCAGAGAAGCCCAGATCACTTGGTCCTAACCCTGTGGCCTTCTTAGGAGTCTGTGGGAGAATTTCAGGGCCTGAACTTAGATGGGAAAGCATGGCATATTTATTTTTCTACTGTTTGTTTCCTTTGTAATTATATGTATTTTACCTTGCACATTTAAAACCTAGCACTTTCAAGCTATATGCCGAATTTTTTCCTCTGATTCTCTAAAAAATCCTGTGAAGTAGATGTTATTATTATCCTGTTTTTGAAGATTAGGAAATTGAGGCTGAGTGTCCAAGGGACTTGTGCAGAGTCACACAACCATTAAGAATCAAGCCCAGCATGTTATGTTTACTACTATAGCAAGTGTTGAGAAAAACCCAAGAGATCAGAATAAACTGAACTGAATCATTTCCCCCTTGGGCTTGAAGCTTTTGGAGAGTGCAAAGAGCCCCAGTCTCCTGGGGCATCTACACCTGGAAAATCTGGTGGAAAGGGAAAAAAGTCATGGAACCTATTGGAGCATCAACCGTGGCTGCCAGATCCAACAGGCATTTTCCAACACAAATTCCAGCCCTTGGTGCACTCCATGAAACTGCCTCACCCTAGCACCCCTGGAAGGTCTCGGCCTTGGGTTGTGGGGGCCCTTTTCACATCCTCTGACCAAAGAGCCAATCTTCCATTTATTCAAGTGTCTACTGAGTATGGGAGCTTTGGATTTCAGCTCTCCTTGACTCCGTGAATATGGACAAAGGTGCTACCATCAGGCCCATGCCCCTCATCTTTACTCTTACTGAATTATATGTATACATATTTTATATCAATGCCACAATACACACAGAACATATGTTTCATCTATGCATCATACTTATACAGGATACAACCACATTGGGTGTTACAACCATGTACATGTTATAGCCATGAATATAACACGTATGTGTTATAGGTGTGGTATGTGTTATATGTATGGTGTATGTGTACAAAAGCAAAGGGAGAGTCCTAAGATGCCGTCTCTTTAGCATTGGTCACTCTCCCACTAGCTGACATTGGAATATTGCTTTGTAAACACAGCCTTACCTGGCCCTCCCCCACTCAAGAAGCTCCAGGGCACCCTATTGCATCTAGAATAAAATACAAATATCTCTTCACCACTCACATCCAGCCTACCTCTCTTTATCTGGAAACAACAGAACAAAAGTTAATAATAGGAAGTTGATCCCCAACATAAATGAGAAGGTGGTAAGGAAGCCTGGAATGGCATCCTTGGGTCCCATAAGAATGGGCAGATGGGGCTGCCAGAGATCTCTGAAAGGCAGGGGAATGGAGGGGGCACCACAGACAGGAGAAGGGCAAATGCTGCAGCTTTCACAAAAGGGAGTGTGGAAGCTGTGCCTGTGGGCTTGCCCTCAATCCCCCAAATTCTAGGACATTAAAAACATGGTTGTTGAACACCTAGAAGGGGGAATGGCAATCCACATGGGCCAACCTGGCTTTATCCAGAACTAAGGCCACTCCAGACTCAGCTCATGCTTTTCTGACAATATTACTCATCAGGTAAATGAAGGGAATATTGGGGACAGGGGTAACTTCCCTGCATTTTAGCAAAGCTTTGGCTACAGCACCTCCATTATTTTTTAAAGAATATGGAAAGATATGGATTAGAGGATAATTCAGTCAAATAGGTTCAGAATTGGCTGAATGGATGGATGTAAAATGTCGTTAATGGTTTCATGCCAACATGGCGGGAGATCTCCAGTAGAGGATGCTAGCAAGCTGTGCTTGGTCCCAAGATGGATAAAGGCATGGAGGGTGGGCTCATCAGATGTTCAGAGGACACCAAGGTGAGAGAAAGAGCTAACACAGAAGAGGATACTTGTATTCCAAAAGGATCTCAACCAGCTACTTGCAACACTGCGTTGATGCTAACAAGATAAAATTTAATGGAGACAAGGGTGGCTAGGTGGCGCAGTGAGTAGAGCGTTGGCCCTGGAGTCAGAAGGACCTGAGTTCGGATCCGGCCTCAGATACTTAACGCACACAAACAAACAAACAAAAAAAACCTAGCCATGTGACCTTGGGCAAGTTACTTAATCCCAATTGCCCTCCAAAAAAAAAAATTAATGGAGACAGATGTAATATCTTGTACTTAAATAAAAGAAAAATCAGGTTCACTCATTTAATAGGAGGAGGCATGGTCAGGCCATTGTTCAGAAGAAGATACAGGGATTTTTGTGGTCTGAAATTGAAGTATGAGTCAGCAGTGGGATGGGACAGTCAGAAAAGCTACTGGGGTCTTGGATGTAATAAGACTGCCCCAAGTTCCTGGGAATGGGCAGGTGACCATCCCCCTCTACTCTCATCAGAGCTGCCCTGGGGCATCGTGCTCGCTCTGGGCACAAGGACATAATTTGAGAACAAGATAAATAAGCTGCACAGGGAGGGTCAACAAGGATGGGGAAAGACCTGGGGTCCATGACATGGGAGGGCTGACTAAAGGAACTGGGAAAGAAGGCTCAGGAAGGATATGGGCACTCCTTGTAAGTATCTGAAGGACTGCCAGGGAAGAGAGTGGACTTGTTCTCTTTGGCCACAAATGGCCAGGCCAGGGGTGGCAGGTAGGAAACTGCACAGGGTCCATTTAGGGAGGATGATAGGAAAGACTTCCTGAGCTTGAGGGCTGTCCAAACATGGATGAAGCCTCCTTGAGAGGCAGTGGCTTCCCCCTCCTCAGAGGCTGGGTGACCTCTTCCTAGGCCATCCCTGTGGGATCAGCATGGGTGGCTGCTGAGGCCCCTTCTGGTTCCTGCCCTCTGATTATTTCTATAAACTAGGGCACATCACCTAAGTCTCCCAGACTCAGTTGTCTCCTCTGTAATGAGGAGATGGCAGCGCAGGGCCTCTGAGGTGCCCTCCCATTCTCAGTCTGTGCACCAGATTCTCCCAGTTTCCACCAGATGCACCCTGTTATCAGCCTATGCAGAATGAGCCATGCTGAGAGGAACGTGCTGTTTCTGAATGTGCGTGTGTGTGTGTCTGTGTGTGGCCAGTGCTGTAAGGACACATTTCTCTGGATGCTTGAAGGGCATCCCTGCCCTCATCTCAAGTCAGCAGTGTGCTTCACCCTCTGCCCACTCACCCAAAGACTCCACAGGCCAGACTTCCACCCCCAGGCCTCCTGGAGAAAGCTGTTTTCTTAAGCATAGGAAAAGGTGAACTATGATGAAAACAATCTATTGTGCAAGATCTGACTCCAAATGCTAGCGTTCCAGCTTTTGAATGTATCTCATATGATATGAAGTTTTTAATAGCACACACATGAAAAACCTGCCCCCAAATTAGTCTTTCCCAGATATCCCTCCCCCCCTTTCTTCCTATCCCCAGAATTAGCCTTATTTCTGGATTTTGAAGGGAAGCAGGGCAGGAAGGAGCTTGGGCGTTTACTCTAGAAGGACCAAATGTGTCCCAATCCTACCAGGAGGAAGCAGGGAGCAATCTGAAACACCAGGGAGAGGGCGGGTCACAAACATATGAGATTATGAAAACAAGAAGCCTGGCTATTTTGGAACTGGGAAAATGAATTCATTCTCCAGTGTTTTCTCCTGACTAAAAAATTGCATGCTATGTCTACCCTCCACCTATCAAGAAGGGTGGAGGAAAAACCCTGACCTTGCAAAAAAGGATAAAACCATCTTCAAAGGGTTTTCACAAATCATAGGTGGGACAGGCATTGCATCTGCTCTGTGGGACCCTCCCTTCTAAAACTGTAATTTGGGAGTGGGGCCAGCCCCACCAATGGCTGAGACAGCCAGGAATAAAACCACTTTCTGAAATTGACAAAATAGAAGCCAGTTCTGTAGAAAGAAGTGACCAAGGGCTGGCTTGTACTCAAAAAAGAAAAAAAAAATGCTGGTTTAAATCCTCCTGACACATATAAGGGATAAGCCCCCTCATGTCTTTGAGACATAAGCAAAGTAGCCCTAGCATTCATCTACTAAGCCAAAAAAATCTGCTATCTCCTTCAGAGGAAGGAGTACACATTCGAGGAGTTTCTTGCTCTAAGGGAGAAAAAAACAAACAGACAAATAAATATAAATCTTTTATATAAAAACCTACAAGTCAGGTTTGGTTTGGTTTTATATATTCTATGTGTCATGAATGCCCCTAGCAATGTGACAAAGTTAATGGATCCCTTTCTCAGAATCCTGTTTTTAAACACATAAAATAAAAGAAAGAGAAACCAAATGTAAAGAAATAGTTACTAAAACATTAAACAAAAACAAGCTCACAGAGCCTGCCCTGAGAGCCCCTGCTAGGCACTGCCAAAGAAATCTGCATTCATCTCCAATCCCTCTGCTGGAAATGCTGGAGCCAGCATCGACCCCTCTCGATGTGCCTGCTTCAAAAATTCTTCAAGCTCCACTTTCTCTGAGGAGGGGAAATTTGGGAGGGGAAGGAGAGAGTGGAGAAAAAAAAGAAATAATGGCTAGCTAAGTTGAGCACACACTGTCATGGGTTTTAGTCCTCTGGTTCATTTTAAGAGAGATTACTTTAAAAAAAAAAACTTGGACTGAATTCACCCTTTTCCATTTTGTCAACTTGATTTTTATGTGAAGGCATCCTGGGTCTGAAATGAAAAGTAAATTCAAGAGCTAAGACAGTTGCAGTGTCTTAGAATCAGAGAGATTTCTGTTTCTTTCCACCAGTGATTTAATCAGGGTGGAGAAGTCCCAATGTGGAAGCTTCCTCCACTGATTCAGGACAGCATTAGAGTTATCCATTTATACTTAGTCTGAACTCTCTGAATCATTCCCCAGTCATTCACCCAGCATTCATTAAGTGCTCCTTAAGTGGCTGCCCTTAAGAGCCAGAGGTATTCTGGGGAAGTCTGGGCGACCTCTTGCCTGGCTTATCACAGAGGCATTCTCATTCTAATGGGAATTGGCCTGGGCAGCCTCAAAGCTACCTGCTGTGATTCTGAGATGAGACACCCAAGGTTCTGGGCCAGGTTGGGAGAATGGGAATGCTGAGGAACAAAGGTTAATAAGATACAATTTTTGTTCATACAGAAATTGCACTTCATTTCTCCTGCCCCTACAAAGCCTCAACCTTAGTGGGTGAGGGTCTGCTGACAAAGTGCTTCGCAGAGGCAAGACAATGGTGTTTCCTTTTGCCTCATTTGTTCCATTGAAAACATCACTGCTGCCTAGACTGACCCAGTGATTTAGTTAGGGTTCTAGTGAATAGAGAGCTGGAAGACAGTCAGGAAAAAAATGAGTAAAATTCCTCTCTTGGATATTAATCTGCATAACATTATTTACTATCTCACCCCAATCCCTCATCTGTAAAAGGGATAATAATTGTACCTCCTTCTCAGGATTGTAAATGAGATAACTGATGTAAAGTGCTTAGCAAGTCTAAAGTGCTACAAAATGATGCTAACTAATATTCATCTTCTTCATCATCATCATCTTCATCATCATCATCTTCTTCATCATCTTCATCTTTATCTTCATCATCTTCACCATCATCATCATCATCATCATCACCATCATTTCCCCCTTTGTTCATTACTGTAGAACTCCTTCAATTAGTCACCATGCATCATTTCTACCAGTGGCAGCCAAAGAAACATGGCAGAGCTTCTTTCTCCACTTGGGGTGACTGAAGGAGTGTAAATGCAGAGGTGGATGGCGATGTGTGTCACATCACTATGGCAAGGACTGAAGTTTCAAAACTGAATTAGACCAAGAAATGCCTTCACAGTTCATTCTCTGAGAAGAAGGAGAAGGAGAAGCCTAAGCTGCATCTTTAGCAGAATTAAAAATGGGGCAGCATCCTGGACTAGGGAGGTGATGGTCTGGTTAGTGTTGGTTGGATTGCTGAAATCATTTCTGGGGGACCAGACATGGGAAAGGATTAGAAAGTCCACTGGAGAGGGTTAAAAAGGCATCCAAAGAAAGAAATGCCTGATGTTTCTGCCACATTAGAGTAGGTTGGAGGAAGTAGATTGGTTAATTTGGAGAACACAAAGGGGTACATGAATGAATGAACCATTTATTTAGTAAGTACCTACTATGTGCAAAACATTGTATTAATTGCTTTATGATGGCTGTCTTCAAATAGTTTAAGGACTGTCATGTGGAAGAAGGTTTAGTCTTGGGCTATATGACCCCAGAGGGCAGAACCAGGAGTGAGGAGCAGAATTTTCATGGAGGTAAATTTAGATCTGATATAAGTAAAAACTTGGATCTGTTAGCCCTCTCCCACAATGAAGTGTGTTCTAGGAAGCAGATCATTCTTCCTGACTGGAGGTCTCTAAGCAAATATGGATGCCACCACTGGTAGGTAATATTATAGAGGGGAGTTCTGGCAGTCATGGGTTGGACTAGATTTCCAGCTCTGAGATAATAAGAATCACGATTCTGTAAGGACAGAAGGTACAAAATTATTCAGAGAATGGAAAATAGTCCTTGAGCAGTCATTATAAATCCTGGCTTTTTCAAAATCCTGGAAAAATGTAAAAAATCTAAATTCTTCAATGAACACTTCAAATTTTCCCAAAGAGTTTGAAAGTGAAATAAACCATTATCCATGTCAATTAAAATAACATCAAATGTTAGAAATATAATTACTTGGGAGGGGGAGGCATCGAAAAATTAAAAGATCAATTATACAGGATTTGAAGTCATTGCCCTTTGCAGCTAGTCTGGATACCTGAGGCAGGGAGATTGTGGGGATGTCGGGTGGATTGGCTGGTAATTATTTTGCTTCCCTTTTGTATTGTTGTTTCAGTCTAATTTATCCAGTTGACTTATTATCCCAATTGGGCCTTTCCTGATCAATGCTCTCAGTCTTTATCTCTGTATCTCTGTCTATCTCTCTGTGTCTCTGTCTCTGTCTCTCTACAAATACACACACACATACACACATATGTATACATCTATATGCACTTCTGAATATACATATACATGTGTGTTTATATCTTATATTTACTTGGCTATATACACATTGCCCTCACCATCCCCCCCCACCCAAAGCTCATCGTATTGGTTTGTCTTTGGCCATCAGGTAGTACTATATACTATGTGACCCTTGGCAAGTCAAGCTCTCCATGTCTCAGCTAGCTCATCGGTAAATTGGGGGTAATCATGACGCCTGCTTCCAAGAACTTTTGTAAGGATCACACGGCAAAGCACTTGGTAGGCCTTAGAGAGCTTTGTGAATCTAGTCATCATCATTATTATATTTTATCACTAAATTTTCAGAGCAATTGCTTAATAAATGCTTCTAGATTCCTTGGATGACCTTTAAATAGCCCTCGGCTACAAGATCGACTGATTCCCTTTCACTCCATGGCAAATATTTTTAAATGAAGACTTCAACTAAACCATAGACACATTCTCCATTTTGAGGAATAATGCTGCCTCCTGTCCATTGGCCATCTAAATTAAATCTTGAAAGCTGCCCTTGTCCAAACTTGTGTGACACCAGTAAGTGCTGGATGTTCAACCCAACTTCCTGAAAGGCCAATGACTATGAAAGAACACATGCAAGTAAAGTAATCTTGGGGTCATGAGTTTGGAGCCTCTGCTTGGTGACCCCCAGGGCTGAAACTGTGAATGCTCTGATTTGTGTTGTTTGCAAAGAGCTTTGGTATGCCTCTTTCTGTAGCTGTTTAGTGGTGGATTCCATCAGATCCACCAGAAGATGCCATTTTCCCACCATCGTGGCATGGTCCACATTGCATTACATTTTAAGAGCTTGATGTCAGGAAAAAAAAAAACAAAAATAAAAGCATGGTTTTAAGTGAGTAGCATTACCTACAGAAACTGCAAAACAAGTTCTCTGCTGACTCTGATTGGGATGAATTGGCCTAGCCCTAAAAATGCCTTGCTGCTCTACAAGATGGAAGAGGTCTATTGACCATTGGAAATCTTGGTATTTCTTTTTTGAAATGAGCATGTCTTTGAGACACCGGCCAAGCTATAGGTGTCCCTTGGGATGTATGTAATCACTTAGCCTTAAAGAGGAGAGGAAAGATCCATGGGTTATGTTCCCAAAATGGCATAGAAGGAACGGAAGGCAGCTTAGGAAACAGGTAACCTGGACAGGGGACACGTTTTGAAAGTCTCACTTATTAGATTTCTTAGGCTTATAGACCTAGAGGTAGGAGGAGTCTTAGAGGCCATCTAGTTAAACCCTCCTCCTCCCATTTTAGAGCTGAGCAAACTGAGGCCTTGCAGATTTGGCCAAAGTCACACTGGTAGTAAATTTCACAGGTAAGATTTGAATCCCAGGTTCTCAGAATCGAAAACCAGTGCACTCCCCCCTCCCCCCTGCTGCTGAAACGCCTCCCCCCCCCCCCTGCCACTGAACTCCCCCCCACTATGACACACTGGTGTCATTTCCTAAGTGTGATGACTTATATCCTACTTATCTCTGCTCTGCTTAGGGTTCACGATCCTATGTCCTTCCCTCCCCAGCCTCATCCTCCCCCAACACTTCCAGCACATACCTAGGGATCTGAGAGCTGCAAAGGCCCTCAGAGATGAGGCCAACCCATACCTGAATGGTAAAGCAAGACACTGTACCTATTTATACCCAAGGAATAGGGGCCAGGCAAGTGGCTTTTCCAACTCTGTGGGGTCCTGTAAGAGAAACCTTGACAGAGTTATGCTCTAGCTGCCAGGCAACTCCAACTGTTCTGGAGAAATGTTGGCTTTGTGTCCCATATTTAGCCTGTATGGCCAGAGACCAGATCGTGTTTCAGACATAGAGGAAAATAGAGATGAATCCTGCCCTTTGTAGAGACAGCTCTCCATCACTGGCCAGGCCTCATCATGGTCTTCGTGGTGACTGAGGCTTGTGGGTGTCATCCCCCTGTCATCAGGGGGAAGGAATGCTGAGGGCGGGCATCTTCTTGGTAGGTAAACCTTTCCAAGTGTCTGTGGCTAGGTCTTCACTTCTATTTACTTTGCCCCAAACATCCACCTTTATATAGAAATAGATGTGTACAGACCTTTAAATTTCTCATCAAGGATGGTTTGTGCTAATTAAGCAGATGCAGCAAATAAGCATTTTTTAACTACTCAATACATGCTGGGGTGGGGGTGTGGGGGCAGCTAGCAGCACAGCTACAGAGCCAGGCCTGGGGTCAGGAAGACACGTCCTCCTGAGTTCAACTCGAGCTTTAGACACTTACTGGCTCTATGATGCTGGCTAGGTCACTTAACTTCTGTTTGCCTCAGTTTCCTCATCTGTAAAATGAGCTGGACAAGGAAACAGAAAACTACTCTGGTATCTCAGTTGAGAAAACCCCAAAATGGAACCACAAAGAGTCAACAGGACTAAAAAAGGCTGAATAACAAAGCTGCTGGCGGTGCAAAAACTAAAAGGAAAGTCCTTGCCCTTGAGGAACTTATACTCTATTGTAGGAGAAAATTTACACACATCTAAGTATATACAAACCAAACATGTAGAAAACCAAGATGGGGTAACATGGGGGAGGGAGAGCACTAGCAGCTGGTAGCAATCATGGAAAGCTTCCTGAAAGAGGCAGTATTTGAACTGAGCCCTAAAGGAAGCTGGGGATTGTGAGAGACAGAGATGAGGAGAGGATCTTCCACATTTCCTTTTACTGCTTTGACTCACTTACTTCCCCTTCCACTCAGAGTGGTCTGTGTGCTGTTACTCTGACTTTCCACTGTTCCATCTCCAGCCTTTGCACTTTTGCACAGCCTGTTCCTCCCAGCAGGTATGCATTCCCTTCACACTGCTACCTCCTAGAAGCCCTAGCTTCCTTCAAGGTTCAGATGGGGGTCATATCCCATGGAATATCTGTGTTCAGTCCCATCCCTCCCCTCCCCCATAACACTTTTCCCTCTTCAAATGCTCTCATATTGATGTGTCTTTGCATGTGTTCTATGCTCCCCCTGCCCCAGTAGAATCTAAGCTCTTTGGGAGCAGAAGCTGCTTTTGTTGATTTGGCAACTGTTTTTTTGTTTTTTGCTTTGTTTTGATTTTTGTGCATGGAACACAGTGGGCACTTACTAAATGCTTGTTAGATTAGCCAAAAGCTCCATCATGGTGTATTCAAGTCCTAAACCATCGCCTCTGATGAGGCAAAAGGGCAATCCATGCTGATGCATGCTGCTCGCCCAGCCTGACCCAGAGTGAATCATTCCAGCAGAAAGTACACCAGAGGCCAGGGAGCCTTGCTGTCCCAAGCTGCCCGTGAGAGCTCTCCAATGCGACTTCTCCTCCAGGGATTGGGACGACTGGGGACCCCTGAAAGAATGGCATGCAGATTCCTCAGCTGTTTGCCAAAGGAAAGGTATGGGGTACAGAAGACATTCCTAAAGCCTTCCTCTCTCTGTAAGGAAGCCTTGGGAGCTGGAGGAGCCCTTCCAAGAGGAAGATGCTATTCTCCTTGGCCAACATTCAAAGGATTTTAGAGCTAATTATTAATAGCACTTTCCCCCTGAGGCAGAACATGTTGTTTATTCTTACCATGCCCAAATCACAGGATTTGGAGCTGGAAGGGACAGAACAGAGGAGAAAATTGAAGAGAAGTTAAATGCTGACTCTGAGGTCAGGCCAGAAGTCAACTACAGAACCTGGGTACTCAAACCCAGCCCTTGTCCCCTGGTCCAATTAGACCTTTCTCATTCCAAGCAAGTTATGCTTATTTTTAAGACAAGTAAGCAATTGGTCGGTCAACAAACATTTATTAAGTGCCTACTATGTGTCAGGGTAAGCAAAGACAATTCTGCTAATTTTGTCTCCAAAAGGGGCAGGGTGGGGGGAGGGGAAAGAAGACAGAAAAGACAAGAGGAGGAGGAAAATGACTTTAAATGCCATTTTTCTTCCAGTGTCTTAGTTTTGGCTCCTTGCAGGAACTGGGGGGGGTTGGGGGAATTGACCTGAATTGCCCTGGTAGGAGCTAGTTAAGAGAGAAACGCCCCAGCTCCTTTATTAGCACATACCAAACAAAGGAGAGGAAATCCTCCCTGGGATTGTTGGATGTGAATTGGAGCTTGTTACTGAGAAGGGGGAAAATGGTCCTGTATACACTGATCACTACAATGCTGAGGCTGGTATGAAGGGAAGCCTAGCAGAAAAGATACCCTGATGATTTTTTCATTAGCCTTGTTCTTTGACTAGCACTTGGGTGTGGGGGCCCGGACTGCTGAAAATGTGGGGTTCTGGAAGCATCCTCAGCACAGCAGAGGTCCTAGAGGGTGGGAAGAATGCCACACTTGGAGTGAGACACCCTAGGCTGGACTCCCACTCCATATATCCTATCTTTGCTACTTTGGGCAATTCACTAGCTCTCACTGTGCCCCAATATCCTCATCTCTGGGGGGAAAAAAAGAATAGAGATTGAGAGGAAGCCGTGATTTAGATTTGGCCATTGAAAGATGGCTGACACAAAGGCGCTCTCAGCTTGCCCAGGAGATGCTCTGCCTTTGAAACAATCCAAGTGGGTGCACCTACTGGCAGGGGAGCCCCAGTCCCCTGTGGATGAGGAGACATACAAATGGGAAACTAAACTCATCCCAGGATTTCCTGGTTCAAAGCCATATCGAGCATGACTGTTGAGGTTTTACTGATCTTCATTTTCATTTCCCATCTGTCTAGGCACATCAATGTTTCATTGAATGAATGAATGAAATGCAAGCAAATAATTCATTCACTTTTTATGTATGAGATTGGACTTCAATATAGAACTATAATGAGGAACATAAAATTAAAACTCAAGGTACAAGTAAAAAGAAATTATGCCCTCCATAAGTTTAAAACACCAAGTCCAAGTGTGGATGGTCTATATCCCATACCACTGATCACCTGTGTTGTTGGCTGAATTGTTGTTTATACTGTGAGGAATGGGAGAGATGTCAATGGACAGCTCAGGTGACACACCCGCATGGAAAGAACTGATGAGCTTTGGGGCTGCCTTCAGAGAGGCATGGCTTCCAGGCAGAGGGAGGTGCTAGGCCCCCTACATTCTGCCCTGGACAGGTCCCATCTGTGTTGGTGTGTTGTGTCCTGGACACCATGATTCAGCAAGGATATTGATAAGCAGAAGAACACATCTGGAAGAGGACAACAAGCATGGTTAAGGGGCTTGAGAAATGATAGAAAGAATTGGGAACACAGCCTGCAGAGGACTCAGAGCAAGAGGGAGGCTGCCAGTGCCTTGGGGGGGGTGGCTTGTCATGGGGACAAGGGACTAGGCTGACCTGAATGACATCCCCCCCCCCACACACACACAGAAAAAACCAAGACAATAGCTCATGGACCTATTTTATTTCCATATAGATAAATATGTCCTGACAGAATGCTAGAAAACCTTTCTAAGTGTTTGCCTTGTAAGCCCTTAATTAAGGATAGTCTAGTGCTGACTATTGGCCTGCACTCCCCAAGAAAAAGGCAGGTCATAATCATGTCATTTTCTTCTTCTTTCTTTCTTTCTTTCTTTCTTTCTTTCTTTCTTTCTTTCTTTCTTTCTTTCTTCCTTCCTTCCTTCCTTCCTTCCTTCCTTCCTTCCTTTCTTTCTTTCTTTCTTTCTTTCTTTCTTTCTTTCTTTCTTTCTTTCTTTCTTTCTTTCTTTCTTCTTTCTTTCTTTCTTCCTTCCTTCCTTCCTTCCCTTCTTTCTCAAGTTTATTATATGGAAAGAGCAAGGTTTTGCCAAAGATTTCAGACATTTGATACATATCCTTGTGGTAAAAAAAAAGGCAAGATGGGTGGCTTAAGTTTGGTAGGACCAGATGAATTCAGGACTGGTTGAATAAGCAGTTCCAAAGATTGGTGATTAACAAAATCATGTCCCTCCAGTATGGTCTCTAATGGAGGTCCTCATGGTTTTATCCTTCCCTGATTCCATCCAACATTATTATCGATGACTTGGATACAGACATAAATGACAGAACAATAGAACCAGGAACGAGGGCTATACATTGGGTGATAAAATCTGGATCCAAGAAGACCCTGAAAGGACAGAATTTGGAGTCAATTCTAACAACATTTCAATTCAATTCAATGTAGCAGGTGTTAGTTAAATAGTTACTCTCTGCCAGGCACTATAGATACAAAGACAAGCACAGTACAATTCGGGTCAATCAATAAACATTTATGAAGCACCTACTATGTGCCAGGCACTGGGGATACAAAAGGAGACAAAGGAAAATCCCTGTCACCAAGGTGCTTACAATGGGCGGGAGAGGGGGAGCTTTCATTCTGCTGAAAGAAACACCTGGGGCTGATGGAGCTGGAGCAGGCTCCGTGTAGCCCAACTGCCAGTCACACTGAAAGGAGGACAAGCCCTGGGTTACTCCCGGCTGCAGACCATGATTCCAGACTGAAAAAGCAAATGGCGCTGTGACCATGTGTGATGGAGGGAGGGGCGGAGGTGAGGGAGAGCTTTAGGTACAAAGGATGTTTTTCATTCCTGCTTCCAGTGAGGACACGTACAGCTCCAGAACCTCTGTGGGACCAACTCCAGGGAGAAGGGAAAGACACACACACACACACACACACACACACACACACACACACACACACACACACTGGAAGCAGCAGTCCTGTAGGAGAAGCCGGAAGCTCAAAGCAACCCCCAAGGTCAGCCTAAATGCCTTTTCCAACCCTGTATCTATGATTTTCTAATCTGCATCCATGGCTGGGCTTATGACTTCATGATTTCCTGAGACTAAGGGTTTCCAGGACCCCTTTGGATGCTTCAGGATGGATATAGCAGTTGAGAGTTCTATGAGACCTGTAGGAGATGAGCAATGAGAGTGGGAGGGTCTGGGGCATTAATGAAAGCAGCTCTAGGTAATGAGTGCCTGGGCCTGGGGCATGGCAGTCATTCCTTCAGGGTTTTGCTAGATCTTAGCCTTTTGAGGTAGTCCCTCCTCAGTAGTAAGCATGCCGTTTTTGCTCAAGGTTTATACACAGCCCAGACAAAATGTTCCAGTTTTCAAATCTGAGCCAAGCATAGAGAGAAAAGTCTCTGTCAAGGCCCCAGCAGTCTTGCTAAAATGCAATGGACAACTAGAAAAGCTACCCCAGGAAGGAACAGCCCAGAAGCTCTAGGGGAGGCAGAGAGCTCTGAGCTGAGGTCATCCCCTTTTCAGCTACACCAGACCATTTGCTAAGCCTCTGGCAGAAAGGAGTCCTGGAGCCGGGCCCCGATGCTGCCTCCCTTTAGGTCCCTGGAGATGCAGAGACTGAACTGGGGAAGAAGCTCTCCTGGATAATAGGTGGAGAGAAAGCTGACCAGACCTGGAACTAGCAGCCTTGTGCCTAGGGCAAC
This sequence comes from Gymnobelideus leadbeateri, assembly GCA_011680675.1. NCBI lineage: Eukaryota > Metazoa > Chordata > Mammalia > Diprotodontia > Petauridae > Gymnobelideus > Gymnobelideus leadbeateri. The sequence continues at coordinate 688,626 of WOXC01009565.1, read as the reverse complement.
CAGGCAAAAGGGCCTTCTTGGGCCCCTTAAATCAGTTTGGTAAGAGAAAGTCATCTGGAGGAAGGAGAAACCTTGGAAAGAGACTTTGGACTAATTCAGAACATAAGGTTCAGTGTGGACAGACACCATGGGATGTAGGTTCTTGGGAGAAAGTTCTTCTTCTCCTCTGATGGAGGGGGAAGATGGAGAAGAGGGGAGGATTAGCTCCCCTGCAGCTGGCCCCTCCCCTGGGGGCTCGCCTTCAGGTAGCTTTCTCTTGGAATTAATTATCCTAACAGCAAGCTCAGTTGTTCCCGAAGGTGGCAAGAGTGTAGGCATTGTCCAGGCCCTCCACTATGGGTGGAAGCCCAGCCTGGTTTGGTCTCTGAGACTCACCTTCACACAGCACTTCATGGGTTGTCAAACACTTCCCGACATCTCACAGATTTTACAGATGAGAACACTGAGGCTTTGCTGAAACAGGCTGCAAGCATCAGACATAGGATTTGGGGCCTGTCCTTTCTTGATGTCAGGGTCAGAGCTTCCTCCACTATAACCTGGCCTGTCCACTCCCCTGACTCAGGACTCAGAGGGGAGCACTGGGGAACAGGACAGCAAGGGGAAGACCCCAGACCAAACTGAGGAGTAAGAAAGAGGAGGCCCAGAAGGCCTCTGCCACCACCTCCTCCTCCTCATCTTGCTCCTCCTCCTCCTGCTCTCCCTCCTCCTCCCCCCTCCTCCTCCTCATCTTGTTCCTCCTCCTCTTGTTCCCCCTCCTCCTCCCCCTGCTCCTCCTCCTCCTCTTCCTTCTCCTCCCCTCCTCCTCCTCCTCCTCCCCTTCTTCCTCCTCCTCCTCCCCTTCTTCCTCCTCCTCCTCCTCCTCCTCCTCTTCCTCCTCCTCCTCCTGCTCCCCCTTCTTCTCCTCTTCCTCCTCAGATCTGCTTGGCCTAGGGAACCCTTTGAGTGTCATATGAACAAAAGCTGATTTTGCTCTTTCAGAAAACCTCTAGCTGGAAGATCTGCCCTTCCTGAGCAGCCTTGGACAAGTCCCTTACATTATCTGAGTCTCAGTTTCCCACTTCTATCAAATGAAAATGACAGTGTTGAACTGTGGCCAATGAAGTGTTTTCCAGCCATGATCCCATAAAGCATTCTTCAGCACAATCTGCACCATAGTTTTATTAATACCTCCATTTTACAAATGAGGAAACCGAGTCACAGAGTATTTAAGTAACTTGTTTGGAGTCATTCAAAAATACATATCAGACTCACAGATTGAGAGTGGAATGAATATAAGGAAATGCAGGAGGTGAAGCCAGTGTAAGGGGAAAGCCTCAATCCCAACCAAGTACCCTGGGGAAAATACTGGGGCTCAGTGGAAGCAGCTGTTTCTGAGGATTCTGATTCAGACTGAGACTGGATGAGAGACCAACAGCCCCTGCTTATTGACATGGACAGTCGCCCATAGTGGGTGATCAGAGCCATACACACACACACACACACCCCACAACTTCAGAACTGGAAGCCCTGGGAGGTCGGCTAAACCAATTTCTTCACTTGGGGAGGGGGGGAAAGGAGGGTAAACTGCAACCTGAGGGGTGAAGAGACTGGGGCTTTGTCCCTAGGTGCTCAGCCTCCAAGAGGTGGTGCTCCCCGCACTGCACCCCCCCCACCTCCACCTGATCCAGGGGCTCTTAACCCACAGTCAGTCCCTGTATTTTTTTTCCTATTACTTTGATCATGATATTTCATTCTAATTTTTTTTCCTCTGCATTTTGGGCTATATTGAAGAAGCTGACTGCCCTGAGGGTCCAGGACATGAGCAAAGATGAAGAACTTTAGCTCCACACTGAATCAGGCCCCAGAATCACAGAATCCCCCACCACCCCCAAAGTGCCCATCCTGCCTCTGCTGGATGACCAGGGGGAAGCCCAGCATTCAAGATTCTAATTTGGGTCTCCTATTGGCACTCTCAGATCTTATTTCCTTCTTCCTCATGTTCCCTAACTAAGAATACTGCTCAAAGTTCTGACTTTTGCAGACATTTGACTTTACAAAAATAACCCCCAAATCCACAGACGCTCATTTCATGGTGGGAATACAAGATGACAGGTGTCCCATATCCCTGCCTGTCCCTTTCTTAGCTCATCTACCAAAGCTCAACCTTTGGATACCCTGCCCAGACCTGGTTCTGTCCAGAAGACATTTGTGAGCTAGTCTTCACCATGTTAGGCAGCAAATGGAGCTGTCAGAAAACCCACACCCTAGACCAGTGGTCCTAGATTTCCCAATTTCTGTGAGGGAATGCACAAGGTGTGCTATGAATCATTGCCTTTGCCTGAGGGCCCAGGGTTTCTGAGAAAATGCTTGCTCTGGGCTTGGGTGGATCACCAGGCAATTTGGTGGTGTTAAGACAGCAGTTTGTGCTTGTTCACACCCTGGATTTTGTCAGGAGCTTTTTGCTAGTTAATGGAAAATTAATAAAGATAGTTATATATTAAGCAAACCTGACATTGATCAGGTCCCAGCCTTCTGAGAGTTTGACATGATAGGAGACCCTGGACTGCGTGTGGAGACTACATTCAAAGTCAGGGGAGGTGGATTCAAATCTTGGCTCCCCAACATCCTGTCCTCAGAATGTTCCTGTATGCAAGGAAGTGGAAAATTAGCCAGGCTGTGATCAGCCCAGGGCAGGCCCTGAAAGCCCAGACAAGGAGTCTGGATTTGTTCTATAGGCAGAGGCGAGGTTGGGTTTCATTTTTTCTTAAGCATGGGGATGACCAGAGTTGGCCTTTAGGGAATTAATATGGCAAAAGTAGGAAGGATAAGGATGGATTCCAGTTAGGGAATGTCTGGTGGCTCTTCCCCCAGTCAGGATCCTCCCACATCCCAGCTGAGGAGAGTCTAGATAAGAAAAAATACAAGCTTAAACTAGTGGTGCCAGAATGTAGAGGAAGGCACGGGCTTGAGGGGCATACCAGGATCTACTATCCTTGGGTCTTCCCTGATCTACAAAGGACCAAACCCTAACCCAGGTGACCCCTAGTATCAGGCCAGCTCCTGACCAACAAGTTCTAGAGCTTCATGGCCATCATTATCTCTGGTGGGAGGGCACAAATTAGCACTAATTCTGGCCAAGTCCTCAGCAATCTCAACCTTACATATCCGGGGTTCAAGACTGCTTCCACAGGTGGGCTGGTAGGAATGCCTGGGGCTGACTCATTACCCTGGGATGACTAACTGGTCAGTCAGGGTGAATTCTGAGTGAGGCAGCTTCAGGCCCTGGGAGGGAACACTTTAGGCCTTCACCTGCATCACACTGAATTCCTCAGAGCATGGCCCCTGACCCATAAGAGAACAGCCAAACAACAGCAGAGCTATGGCTGTGCTGTCTCTTCCATTAGAACTCAAGCCTCCCCAGGGTTAGGCACTGCTTTCCTTTTTCGTCACCTCCCCAGCATTTAGCACGGTATCTGGAACCAACAAGGCCCTTGGTAGATGCTTGCTGATTGACTGGCTGGCAATGAGTGATGGGAAGAGGGCAAGATTTGGGATTCACTCATGCTTGCCGACTCATGTCCTCAGGGCATGGGCAAGGCACTCCTCCAGCCCAAGGCTCAGCCTCCTGGCCTCCAAGATGAGGCCACCAATTTGGAAGGGCAGATGAGAGAGCATTGATTCTCCATCTTCATTCTTAGGCCCTGTGGGTGATGATGAGGACAGACTGCCTTTGGGGAAGCCATACGTGACTCTGGGGATTACACTTTGCCCAAACACCTTTCAGGGATTCACAAGTGCTGTTGATTACTCACGATCTTTTAAACAACTTTGGAAAAACCCTTTCATCATAGCTGAGGATTTCTGTGATAAATTCTTCCCTTTTCTCTTCATCAGCTTTTCTTGGCCAGTGCTAAGACCCAGGGCTTACACTACACTGAGCCAAGTCCTGAAGATGCCTATGGGAGCAGGAAACAGAGGGTACATACAAAAACATGGCAGGAGCAGCAGTGAATGGGTGATGCTGGTGGGGAAAGCTCAGCAAGGCCCAGAAGGTGGTTGGTTGGTTTAGGAAACATACCTGAGCAGACAGTCCTGCTGTTTGGGCTAAGAAGGGATGCCTGATCACTGATGATGGGGAAAGGATAAAGTGTCCCAAATGCTTTGCTTCTTTTTTTCTCTTATAAAGAAAGCAATCTTTGGCACAGAAGAATCTTAAAAAAAAAATAGAAGAATCAGGCAGCATCTTCCTGCCATCATCGCACTGGGCCTAAACAGTAGCTGACACTGGGCTCCTAAGGCTCTGTAGGTGATGTCTTAGAGCACTTGGAATACTGGAGGGCAGGGCAGGAGGGCAGGGCTCATTCTCCAGGACTATCAGCAGGGAAAGAAAGGCACCTACAAAAGGAGCTTGAATTTAGGAGGGGGAGCCACACTCACTGTGTACTAATCCCATTTCCTTTTTCTGACTGGATAGTTAGACTGGTAGATAAAAGCGATGCTTAATACCTGGGTTTCAGCAAAACATTTGACAAAATACATCACATTGTCTAATGGATAAGATGGAGAGAAATGAGATAGGTCAGGGGTGCTTAACCTGGTGTGTGTGTGTGTGTGTGTGTGTGTGTGTGTGTGTGTGTGGGTGGAGGGAAGAGAGTGAGAGAGGAAAGAGGAGAGAGAGTGGGGGAGAGAGAGAGAGAGAGAGAGAGTACACCACAAGCAAGAAAGTGCCAGACCTTTGACAGTCTGGTGAAACCCATGAACCCCTCCTCAGAATAAGTCATCCTAATTGAAGGAAATACAAAATTCAGTTAGAAGTTAGTGGAAATAAAAATGTAATTTTCCCCATCTAAGTTCACAAATACTTTGTGCAGTGTGTGAAAATCCCAGGGTAAGAACCATTGGGACCACACAATTAGTTGACAGTGGACCTGGGTGAGTGACTAGACCCAAAGTGTGGTTATTAAGGTGTGGATATCAACTTGAAAGAAAGTCTCTAATGGAGCTCCCCATGGGCCTAACTACGACCTTACCCTCCCTACCCACATAAATATATACACACATACAGATATATTTGCCTTTGATGATCAGATTTTCAAATGCCATGTAATTTTGAGGGATAACTGATACTTTGGATGGTTGAGTCCAAGTTTCAGATCTTGACAGACTCTGGCCAACTTGAAAGAGCTTACAAATATTACCTCATTTGAGTCTCTAAAATACCCTGGGAGGTAGGTTTGTCCCCATTTTAGAGATGTAGAAACTGAAGTAGGCAGAGATCAAGCAATTTCCCCAGGATCACATAGATTGCAAGTATCTGAGTCTAGATCTGAACTCCGGCGTTCTTGAATCCAGTTCAGGCACTCTATCCACATATAACTGGCACAACTATAATCATAACTATATGCCACTCTACAAGTGACTAGTGCAAATCTTACATTGTACAAATGGGGAAAATGAGGCCCAAAGATGAGAAGTGGCTGTCCTAGGACCACATTAAACAGCTATATTGTCCAAACATGAAATACAAAAGCCATAGCTCTAATAAAGCACATGGACTTGGAGCTTGGTTCTGGTGGTGGTGAGTTTTCCCTGTCACTTACCAGCTGTAGAGTTTGGGAAGATCTCAGACCCTGTCCAAGGCCTGGTGTGATGAGCTGTGAGGTGCTTCCCTCCCCGAGAATGCTTCCATTCCCTGGCTGCTACCTCAAAAGCCTGGTTTTTTCAGGTCAGAGTTGAGGCCCTGACAAGCCGCCAGTCAGGTGACATCTTTCACAGACTGCCATCCCTCCAGGCATGAGATGATGTTGGCCAGGCCCACCTTCACTCCAACCCAAACACAAGCCCAAACATGGTTGGGGAGCAGCTGCAGCTGGGATGACGCTTCACAGATGACTGATGGTACTTCTACCCCACCCATGAACAAACTCCCAGGCAAAGCATGTCCTAACACCTAGAGGGGGTGCCCACAGGGGAAGCAGAGGATCTCACAAGGCAGGGGGAAACCTCTCCTGAGGGGCTCCAGGGCTTCCCTAGCCTTGTGAACTCCCTGGTACATAGGCGCACTGACTGGCCCCTTCCTTGGGCCACCTCTGATGGTGCTAGGGCACTGCCTGACCATCAGGCCTGGTTAGGGAGGTGTCAGAAGGAGGCTAGGAGTTAGCTCTGTGAGAATGAAATGAGAGGTCAGTAGCAGCTTCTGGAGGCTGCAACTTTTGTTGGGCAGTCTAAGGTTTGTTGGAGGGGGGAAGGGAGAGGGGAAGTGTGGCCTGCTCTCCACTCTTTGTAGAGAACGCGCACACACACACACACACACACACACACACACACACACACACACACACTGACTCTCTTATGATCACAGAGCCATCTCCAAGGAGAGTGGGTATGAATGCCCACATGCCCTGGGCATGCTCACCCTGCCTCCCCACCCTTGTCTGGCCATGCAAATGTCTGACAGCTGTATGAAATGGCTTCCTCCTTTGTCAAATGGGGTTAGTAGTTACAGTAACCTCTCGGGGGAGTCAGGCCCCCAGGAGACAATGTTGAAGAAATGTTTGGTGATTATTAGAGTTCTATATGAATGAAATACCTGAAGGCTGGAGACTCTCCCTGGTTGGGATGCTTTGGATGATAGTTGGGCTTCTTGGAAACTGTAGTCCCTCCCTCCCCAAGGGGGCATCATGGTGGAGTTGGAGAAAGTCCAATCTCCAAGCCGTCCAGCTGTCATTTAAACTATCTGTCCCAGTGTGTTGGCCCAGGATATTACATAATTAATGCATATAGCACTGCAGATGTCAAGGTCAGCTAGTACTGTCACTGTTAGTATTTCATATCCAAGAATAATTTTCTCTCAATAAACGAATTTGAGCTTAAGTGTGACCAATAACAATAAAATAAAATAAAAGGTGCTCTCAGAAGGTATTTGGTTCTACTGGTCATAGCAAAAAGCAACAGAAAAACAACCCACCTAATGATATGCTAATATTGCTACTGATGATCACTGGAGAGGCCAACCAGGTTCAGGGGAGACAAGAAGAGACTTGGATTGAATTCTGACTCTGGAAACATGATCTGGGAGGAAGAAGAGGCCGATTCTGGGCTTGAAGTCAGGACCTGCTTCTGACGTGGAATTATGACTATAGGGGGGCATCTCTAGGCACCCTGAGCCTCAGTTTCGTTATTTGTAAGAATAGAGATAATAGCACATGTTCAAATCTCTCTAAGGATCTCTGTGTGTATGTATATACATACATATATATACCTACATATGCATGTATATATCTATCCATATCTATATGTATATCTCTCCAGGGTTATATAAATGGATATATGTATATATGTGTGTGTATGTGTACATATGCACTTACACACATATTCATTTCTATACCACTCACCCTCTGGGAGCCTCAGTTTTCTCTTCTGGGGGAATATCTTAGCTTCATCACTTGGCCCCTCTAAGCCTCAGTTTCCCCACTTGTAGAAGGGCCATCGTAACCCTTCTCAGTCAGTTTCTTCATCTGTAAAATGTTTTTTGGAAAATGTTGTTCTCTATGGCTCTCAGTTTTCTGATCCAAAAAATGAGGATGAGATAAACAAACTTCTCTGGATCTCAGTTTCCTCATTTCTAAAATAAGGACAATAATACTGTAGGAATTAGCTTACTGAGTTGTAGTTAGGCTTGAAAAGAAAACTTGTATAAAAGTTGATTTTATAATTTAATTTACACATAAATTTGTAGTTCCCCCAAGTTACCACAGCCCACTGGAAAATTCATAACATGGGTGTCTATCTGTAATCCCTTGTAAGGACACAATGAAAGAGTTGGCCTGGGCAGCCAGTGTGACAGATGGTAAGCCATATGTCCCCTTGCTGGTCCTTGTACTTGAAGAGTGGAAATATATTTTTATATGAAATTTTATAGGAAATTGTCTTCAATACTAACAATTGTCACTTAGGAAATACAGAGTAGTGCACTGAATGCATTCTTCATTAAAAGTTGCTCTTAAATGCAGACTCAACATCAAGTTTCCCTTCCAAGGTAACCGCAACCAATTGATACTGTTTGCGAATCCCAAGTTTAGACAGATGATGCCACAGAGAGGAAGAGTCCTGCCTTTGGAGTCAAAGGACCCTGATCACAGCGTCAGCTTAGTGACTCACTCTGGGACTGCAGGAGCATCTTCCCTCTCAGCCTGCTTCCCCTTCTGCCAAATGAGGGTCAATGACCAACTGATTGCAAGGCCTCTTCCAGCCTAGGAGATCCTCAGTCCTGCTGCCCTTCTTGGGCAGACCAGCCTCTCCATCTTTCCTCAGTTGTGTTTGTCTTTTTTCTGCCCACTGGGCAGGGTGACACTTGGCCCCTTATTGCCCTGGGGATTGAGAGACAATTTTTTGGGCTCGATTTTCAAAGCCCTCAGTGTTTGCCTCCTGCTACTAATGACAAACATTAGGTGAGTAGAGATGTATGAGTGCTTTGTAATCTAGGTCCTAAGGCAGCTGAGGCCACCCAGTAAGTATTCAACAAAAGCAGGACACGTTTGTTTGTAAATAAAAATGATAAAGAAGCAGGCAGGCAATAAAACAAAAAAGCATGAAAACATGACCTTTCACAACAACCAACTGATATTTTAAAGCATCTGCCATGGGCCACGCATGGTGCCAGGCAGTGGAGATGCAACAAAAGGTGAAAAGCTGCCCTTGCCCCGAGGGAGCTTTAAAAAACGAATTTGTTGGTAAGGTTAGAAAAGTTGGCTTTCCCAAAGAGCCCTCCAGGCATTCTGGGAGAAGCAAGGGCACCTGTGTGACCCCCAGGGCTGGGGGTTGGGCTTTCTACCTGCCCATAAAATGCCCAGAAAAACCTCTTTTCTTGGGCTCCAAGGACTTAAGTTCAGCGTCTTTGGGACAATGTCACTTGGGCTGTTCAGGAGATCTGCCCAAGGGATATGCCATCCACCCCACTGCTCTGTGGGGGCAGCACGGACTGCTGCAAAGACCTGAGTTCAGACTCTGCCTCCGCCTTTTCCAGGCAAGGCCCTTCTTGTCTCTATCTGAGCCTCAGTCTCCTCACCTGTAAGGTGAGGGTGGGGAGACTTAACCCTAGCCTCCAATGAGGCAATGAATGCTGGTTTGTTTGTAAATGCTATAATGGTATATTCATGCAGTTCCACCTCTCCTCCACTGCCAGGAAGCTCCTTGAGACCAGGAACTGGGTTGGTTTTTGCCTTTGTATGCCCATTGGAGAATACAGGGCCTTCAAGGCCAGAAGCCTCTGGCTCCTGCTACCATAGAAAGAGAGAATTCACTTCAGCATCATAGAAAGCCTGGGTTCAAAGTCTTCCTCTGACACTCACTGCCTCACTGTGACTCTGGACAAGTCATAACCTCCCTGGAACTCCCTCTGCTCATCTGCAAGGTGAACGGCTTTCTGCTTCCTTCCAGAACTAGGCCTATGATCCTCAACAGATTTCTGTTGAAACCAAGAGGTAAATTTTTCCATAGTGGGACAAAAAAGGGACTGAAATCAGAAGCAGCTAGGCATCTCTTCCCAAGAGGCACAGAGTATCAGCCTCAGGGATTGTTTCAGAGCCCATCGCCCTAAGAGTGAGCAAAGGACCTGAGAAAAGACTCCTCTCTACTGAACACATTCCAATGCCAGGCCCCGAGCTTTACGCCTGCAAAGGCAAGGGCCACCAGAATGGCCCAAGAGCAAACTCTCCAGGGCAGTCTGGTTTCCGGAGTCCAGCACTCCCAGAATGACACTGTTGGGGTTCATTACTCACAAAGAGCAAATGCAGAGTTTTGTAAGGAGAGGAATGCTACTGCTACTATGGCAGGAATCAGCCAATTCTCCAGAGCAATAGGAGGCTGGAAGAAAGTCAGGGGAAAGCACCATCTTTGCACCCCTCAAGCAAAGCAGAGTTTGTGCTCACATAGCAAGGCTTGGGCTCCCCTGCTTGCATGTCGAATCTTGCAGGTTCCAAGGCCAAATCAATAGGCTGGCAAAGAGAGGTCCCCACACAATCCTGCGGCAGACAGAACAGGCCCGCTGCATACCAATTATCTGGAAGCCAGATCTAATCCTCTAGAAAAACAATGATTGCAACTCATGGGAGCAAAAACAGCAACCAAGTGGGCTGTTCTTGGGATGGTGTCTCCCCAAGTCCCACCATAGCTTCTATTTGTATTCTGAGAGCTTAACACAGGGCCTGGCACGTACAGAGTGCTTAATTCCTAACTCCTATATCTGTGGATTTGTTTTATATCTTCATCAAAGTCAAGCCTAGGCATCTGATCCCCTTCCCTGGGGTCATCATTTCAAGGACAGAAGTCTACATTCAGCAAATGGTGTAGTGACAAATGTCAGATCAGGTCAGCAGTGGAATGTTCTACCTTCCAGAGCCAATGCAGGTCATGCTCAAGGGACCTAAACATGTGCCTTTAACCAGAAGAAGCCTGTTTTTTTTGTTTTGTTTTGTTTTGTTTTGTTTTGGTCTAATTGGATCAAGTGAAAACATGCCTGTGAAGGGCTACATGCTTCTGTTCTATTACCATAGCTGTTGGTTACATCCTGCCCATTGTAGGGTGTGCCATGGTGCTAAGATTATGGATTGAGGCCTTGGCCAGAAGGCTCCAGAGGGCCAAGAGATACAAGCTCAGGGGTCCTCAAATGGAGACAAATCACCTGACTTAAACTAACTGCTCCATTATTTACCATTTGCATAACCTTGGCCAAGTCCATGTCCAGCTTCTCTAGACAGAATCAAACCTATACCCACTGTTCTATTTGCTGGGGCCAAAATATTTGAAGACCCTTATCATATTCACCCCTAAACCTTGTCTCCTTTACAAATGAAACATCCCCAGTTCCTTAAAAAGATACATGGCCTGATCTTGAGACAGACCCCTGGACCATTCTGGTGAACTTCCCTTGGATAATCTCCAGCTTATCAAAGTTTCCCCTAAACCGTGGCTCCCTAAAATGAACCATCCAGAGGAGGAGGTAGCTGGAGTCTTGTCTAGAGGCACCCTACCCGGGGCAGAAATGATCGGTTCCCTGATGCTGGACCCTGTGGTTCTGGAGTTTTCTTTGTCAATACCTCGTGCTGCTGCTATTCATTAATCCTGGTGTCCTCTAAAAGCGCCAGACCCTTTCTTAGTCAAGCTGCTTTATCTAGACATGCCTCCCTAATGTTGATTGATGAAGTTGATTTTTTAAAACTCAAGTGTAAAGTTGTGCATTAATCCTAATTCATTTTAACTATTCAGATTCTGCCCAACTTTATACCAGCTGATATGACACAAGTTTTACTTAAAATATGATAATGTCTAATGACCAGAGGCCACACAGTCTAGTGGAGAGAGAGGCAGACTGGGAGGTGGGATACCCAGGGCCCAGGTCCTGTCTCTGACACTTACTGGTTTCATGGCTTCCCCTCTCAGGGACTCAGGCATCTCTCTGAGCCTTGGCCTTGTGGAATTGCTAACCATCTGCACTAGGAGACAGGGATTCCTTATTGGGAGCACCCCACACCAATAAAATCAAAAGCCTGGGAAAAACAAAAACATCACATCTAAGTTCTGAAGAAATATAATTAATGACACAGACTAGAAATGAACAGCAGACCACTGTCTGCCCCTGAATAGTTCCAGGATTCAGACTGAGGGCAATGGGAACCACACATCCCCGGTCACTCGGTGTCCCTGCCCAGGCCACGTGAGGAGATCTAGGGCAAAGTCAGGCTATTGTAGCAAAGTGAAGGACAGTGATTTTGTGAAAGGCAGGGACATGGAAGCTTCCAAGGACATACGAAGAGCCCCTTGAAGCTGGGCACTGTAGCTGCCAGAGGAGGAAAGTCTGACCTCCACTGACACTTTAACATGAGAGCGGGATCATTGTTTCCTCTCCAGTCTTTGCTTGCTTCATGGGCTTCCTCATTCAAGTATGTGAGTGTTTGTTTACTATGCTCTAAGAAGCCTTTATTCCTCCTGCACCACAGGCCCCCTCCCCTTCATTTCACAACTTTCTCAAGTTTTTACCTTCTTGTCTTAAAAACCATAAGAATACAAATCCAATAACCTCTATTCAAATACATTCTCAACCTTCTCTGTTTCATATTAATAGATACAATCTCCTCCCACAGATGAACACTGCAAGGAAATCAAGTCTGATGTGGTTAGTAATTGGCAGAGTCCCTGGAGGAAGGATGATGGTGAAGGCTTAACCCCATCCCCACCCTACAGTGGGCTATTGGAGAAGACTCTGGGCACCTTACACAGAGGACAAACCCTGCCTGACATATACTGGCCTATAAGCCAAGGCAGTGTAAATAGGAATGGAGAAGAGTGAGGAAAATGGCCCTCTACTCCTTCTGTGCAGGATGAGGGAACTCTGGGTGTGTAACATCACATCCTCTGTTAGACACAGGATGGTTGGCTTTGCTGGCTGCTTTTGCTCCCTCTTCTACAATATTTGTTATCAGAGTTGTTTGGATAGGGAAAAGGAGATGATGGGTACATTCAGAAGAGAAGGTGATTACAAACAAAGGCTACCAACAAAAAAGAAAATTAAAGAAGAGGAAAAGCTGAAGGAAGCTTTCTGTTTACTTTCTTCTAGATACTTTAATGATGTAAGCTCTAGGAACCTCTTGCCTTCTGGCTAACATCTGAAAGGGCTTTGGTTGTGGTTGGAGACGATCACTAGACATTTAAAGTCAGATTTGTAAGCACTGATGAAAACAGTGTGGACAGGAACGGACCAGACAACAAGTCAGTGGCTTGGTAGACGGGGCAAGGAGCCAGGAGGAAAGAACCCTGAGTTCTGTCTGAGCTTGGCCCCAGCCTGGCTGGATCACTCTGGCAGCAGAATCCCCGTCTCAGGCAGGCACTCACTCAGTCTCCTCCTCTATAATATAATAAGATTATATTTAGTTCTAAAGTTCCTTCCAGATTCCAAATTCTACGATTCTTTGAAGCTGTGATTCTAAAGTCAATTAAGAATTTCAGGATAGACAAAGATCAATGGCAAACAGCTGCCAGCAATGCAAGCACCTGTTTGATCTGTCTCTAGTGATTTTAAGCCCACAAAGGGCTTACCAAGAAATCCATGAGTCTGCAGACATCTACTGTGGGAGATGAATAAGGCATTCTTGGCTGAATTCTTGGAAGCTTATGGGCAATCTTTGCCCTTAGGAATGTGGGGGCCCCCTCTCTGTGACAGAAGGTCCTGGTTCTGGACAGATTCTGAGCCAGGTGCCACACAGTGGCTCCCTTCCCATCTCCCTTTCTCTCCCACCAAGCCCTCTGTGACCCACTCATTTTAACTTTGGCTTAATCAATCAAGGTTCATCCACCTCACCATATCAATAAATAACCATTAAGCATCTTCAATGTGCCAAGCATTGGGTGATTATGAAAGAGTCTCTTTGGGGGCTCATTTTCTTCATTAATGATCTCTCCTGACCCTTCCAATTCTAAATCCTTGAGCCAATCCCCAAACATCCTTGTAGTGGGGAAACTCAACCTTATGTGAATTGGGGAAGAAGAACATACAGGCTAGCATCTGCAAACCTGTCAAGGCTGTCCAGTAACAAGTCTGGGTTGGGAATTATGAGGCCCGGGTTCTAGTCCCATCTCTGAAAGAAGTTGCATCTTTCCCCAGCGACTCAGTGTCTCCTCAGCAAAATAAAAGGTGCTGCAGACTATCTCCAAGGCCTCCTCTGGTTTGAGTGTTCATATCAAGGCAACCCTACTGCCAGGCCTTTAGCCTGTGGCTAATCATGGCAAGGAATTGCCTCGGGCAGCTGGGATCCAAAGAATGGGAAAGCATCCCTGCCCTCCAGGAGGTAACAGGCTCCTGGGAGAAAGCTGGTGAATGTAGACAGATGGATAAGTTCCAAGCACTGGTTCTAGGACTGGACCCATGATAACCTCTACTAATGCAGATCAGCATTGCTCCCCAGTTCAGAGACTCACAGGGCACCTGGGGAAATGGAGAGGTTAAGTGACTTCCCCATGGTCTCCCCAGCTGAGTTCTGGTGTTAGCTGGTGTCCAGCATCTGTCAGAAATGGATCCAGTCACCAAGGCACTGCCTCAAAAGACAAAGTACATACACGGGCTCTCACTGCAGTAAGGAGAGTGTACCAGTGATTGAGATCACCAGAGGTTGCATGTAGAAGGCAACCTTTGAGCTGAGCTTGGACTGAAGGCACAGTGGCCCCAACAACATGTCAGCACAGAAACAAGAGAGATAAGCAACATCAACGTGGTCACCTGGCCGAGGTTGGGAGGACATGGAATGGGGCAGTCAGGTTGGCGAAGAAGCTGGAACTACCAAGGAACGTGGAAAGCTCCTCCTGGAGAGGGAAGGTCCTGAGGATCGAGCAGGGAGAGAAGGGCTGGGGAAGGATGGGCATCATGGGATGATCTAAGGGCTCCCCAGCAGACCCAAGTAAGAGCCATGGCTTGGGTGGCCTCCATGGTCTCTGAGGTCCCTTCCCTTCCTGAGAGTCTGTAATTGTGTTAGAAGGAGGGTCATCTGACACAAAAAGCCTGGCAATAAGAAGAAGGGAATGAAGAGGAAGGAGAGGTGGGGCAGGGGTGGGGATTCCAGTGGGGAACTGGACCAGAAAGGACTAAAGACAGAAGGCATCAGGGATTGTCCCAAATGACAAAGCCAAAATTTTTCCACCAGACAGACAACTGTGACTTTTGGCTGAGTAGAACCAGTGCATCATGTGAGTGAAAAGGCAAGCAGCAGTGGGAGAGCCAGAGAAGCCCTACTGCACCACAGTGCTGGGGCTGGAGGTCTGTGAAATGCACACAGGTCCCAGCAGGGAGACTGAGTCACCAGGCTATGGCAGAAGTGCTGGCCTAGGTCCTGGCCTCTTTCTTCTCTTCACTGCCACCCCATGGTCCTTCCCATGCACACATCGAGGGCCTTGAATGCCCTAAAACTATGAACTCCAAAGAAGGGACTGGCAGGATTTCTCAACTGATTTAAATAAATTTGGGGTGTGGTGGTGGGGGGTGGAGAAGTATAGCCCAGACCAGAAGACACCTGAAATAAATTGTGATGGAAAAGCAAATGATTTCCTTCTGTGTGACTGCCTTCTTCATCTTCTACCTTAAATAACCAAAAAGGAATTCAGAAAGGCTAAGTGTTGACTTTTCCCATTTAAAACTCCTCCAATTTTCCATTTTGTAGCCTTATGGAGAAACCTGGAGGACTTGTATTAGCTGAAACAGAGTGAAATCAGAAGGTCTAGGAGAAGAATTTATATTATATCAACATTATGAAGAAAAACAACTCTAAAAAGACTTCAGAACACTGGTCAATGCAATGACCAGTCATCATTCTGGAAGCCCCATAATGTTCCTGAGTGTTTTATGATAGAGAGGTCATGGACTTGGAGGGCAGAATGAGATAGACACTTTTAGACAGGGTCAATATGGCAGTCTGTTTTGATTGGCAATACACATTTGTTATGTGTTATTTTTTCCTCTTCTACTTTTCCTCCCTTCCTTTCCCTCCTCTTTTTTGGGGGGGAGGGAATGGAAGGGAGAAGGAAGGTAAATGACCATGCACTGCAAAAAAGAAGTAAACACAAAAATAATGTCACACAAGCATTTGTTTAATGTACAGAATGAAAACTGGAAGGATACACAGAAAATCAGAATAGCTTTGTAAGTTACATGCTGATTGATCTATTTATCATCCATCCATCTATCTATCTATCCATTCATCCATCAATCTATCTATGTATTTATCTATCTATCTATCTATCATTAGCACACACATTGAGCTCTCTCTGATAGTATCTCCCTGCAAAAAAGGATTCTGGATAACTTGCTTCTGGGAAAACCATAATGATGCTCAGTAAAACTGCTTTGGACAGACTTGAGTATGTAGAAACCTTCTGTAACTGGTTCCAGTCTGCAAACCACATGGTTAGGGGAAGCCTTTTCAATGACTATGTAGCCAGAAGTGACCTCCAGAGATAGAGCTCACCACCCTCTTGGGTGCCCAAAGAAATCCATTCCACTTCTGTGGCACGTACATCGCATATAGTAGTTGCTATATAAATGTGAGCTATTGTTATCAATATTATCATTGTTGAATAACTCATTTGAAGGAAGCTTTTTTTTTTCTTCCCGACATCAGGCCTAAATCAACCTCTTTATACTTCTCCCTTCCCACTCTCTAAGGCCAAGAATTATCAATCTCATCTCTATTATACCTGAGGGCCCTTCGGTGAAGATTCATTGTTCAGCCCGTGGGCAACTGATACATGTGTGCTGTATTAGTAATTACTTAACCTTATGGAAAGCCTGGGGTAAATCACTGAACCTTAATCCACTCAGTTACAAGAGCCGCCAAATGAGGTTAATGCATCCAGTTCAAAAGAATGATCCGAGGATAATTAAGAAAACATGTAAATCTGGCTTTAGCTCCTTAAGCAAATGATTATTTATAATGTGATGATCATTTCTAAGTAACATTCAGAGGCAGCTCCTGATACTGTATCCCAGTTACTGGTAACACCCATAACTTGTGTCTCTTCTTAAGGGACCTGATTGGATCTACTTCATATCCACACACCAACAAAACTTTACTGGATACTCACCAATGGATGGAATCCCATTCACTTGAGGATTATTACCAATTCTCTGGTGAAATCCCTAAAGCATTTGTTGCAAACATCTTCAACTCTTCTAGCAGCCACTGGCCTCAGTCTTAGCAGATGACCTTGCTTCTTATCTCATTAAGAATTTTTAGGACAATCAATGAGGTTTTCTAGTAATCTTTCATTCATCACAATAGATTCTGGTCACTATGAATGTCTATAATAAGTAAGTTCAGTTTGTAGCACAGTCAGACCCAGTTAAATTCTATCCAACATGGCAGAGCAAGGAGAAAGCTGTATTTGGAATCTTAAAATCTGGGTTCAGATCCAACCTCAGCCTCTGTGTGTCCCTGGACAAGGTCTCTTAGCCCTGGAGCCCATTCTTCTGACTAGCAGGTTCTTCCCCAAATCTCCTTTTTGAAGAAGTGTCCAGACCCATAGGATAACTCCTCCCCTCTTCTTCCAGATCTCTTGTTGACTTGTCGACATTTCCACCTTACTCCCTTTCCCTTCTCACCATTGAAGGTACCTCTGACCCTGTGGCCTTCTCCTCTTTTTGATGATTTCCCCTTCCTTTCAGTTCCCTGTTGTCTTCTTCCATTAGAATGTAAGCCCCTCAAGGCAGTAGTTATCTTTCTTTTTAAATTTTATGTACATAAATTTAGCACAGTGCCTGCCTGGCACATAATGAGTGCCTGGTATTTGTCTGTTGACCTGACTTCATCTCTCAGAGGCAAGTGTTTTAGCTTTTTTTTTTCCTAAGATATCCTGAACCCCTTTGGCAGTCTGGTGAATTCTATGGATACTTCAAAGAATAGTGTTTTTAAATGAATAGAAGAAAATACATAGGATTACAAGGGAAACCAATTCTATTGAAATATAGTTATCTGTCTTTTGTCTATCTTTATATCTAGATATAAGTTCATGGACACCCACCAAATAAAGCATCCCTGCTCTAAGGTTTTCTCATCTGTCAAATGAAGGGACTGGATTTGCCAACTTCTAAGGTGCCTTCTAAATTTAAAGCTATGGTAGTGTTATAAATATTAATTAAGCAGTGACTATGACTATGTACTAGAGATCCTTAAGTTGTACTAAGGTACAACATATAATAAATCCACAATAATTTCTCCACAATAAGTATAGAGATAAGCAGACACAAGGAAATCTGAGAGGGGACAGTGAAATCACCAACAGCTGTCATCATCGGGCCAGGTTTCTATAGGAGGTAGCATCTAAACAGAGTGTGGAAGGAAGATAAATATTCCTTGAGACAGAAAGGAAGAGGGGGGCATTCCAGAGAAGAGAGAATAAAGACCCAGAACAGGGAGCTGGATTGTCCAGTTGGAGGGCAGGGAGCAGATGAGTTTCAGTGGAAATTTATGTATGTGAAAAAAGTAATGGGGAAGGAAGCTCCAAAAGCAGGATGACATGTGATTGTGGAGTCTTCTGAATTATTTTTACTGTGCCAGTGCCCTCAGGTCTTGTTCAGGCACGTATTCTGTGCAAACATTTGCAAGTTTATTTTATTTTTAGCAAAACTCAAAGCTCAAAATCTGGATTTATGCACTAATTCTATTGATTATCCAGATGTTTAGTACAGGGCAAAGGGAAGCTCATCCATTCAAGCATCTGATTTGTCCAAAAGAGCACTTATCCTCACTCCCCTCCCCACACCTGCCCCCTTCCTAATAACCCAATGTCTTGTCATGGGCCTGCTGTTCTCCCAAGTGCCCGGGGTATGCGTTCCCTCACCTGGGGCTCTTTCCTGTCCTGACCCAGTCAGTCAGGCAGGTGGTCTTCCTAACGGCTCCCATCAGTCTTGCCACTTCTCTCCATGATTTCTGTTTGCCTTGGCACCTCTCTAGCTCCAGCATATACTGGAGGAGCTCAGGCTCTCTAGTCTCTGTTACTGAAAATCTTCTCTCTTCAGATGTCTCTGCCTTCATTTTCCATATGAAAATGTGTCTCTTTTCCCCTTGGCCCAAGACACTCAAGAGCTTGGTGTCATTTGGCTTGAACCCACTTTGGCAAATGGCATCCAAGCCACTCTAGACAGTCTTGGGGAAATGATAATATAAATGTATGAACTCTGCAGATCTTTGGGGGGAAATTAAAATTAAGAGGTGAATATGCAAATCACTGCACTCTGAAATGGAAACCCACTTAAACAAATAACTTCTTCCCAGGAGGAACTTGGCTTAAACATTGAACAGTAACTTGCATAAACCGAATTCAGGCAGAAAAGACGTGTCCAGAAGGGAGATGGCACAGCTGAGAAGCATGAGAGCTGGAGAAACCCGAACAGGTGGGAGTCAGGACAGAGGTGGAAGCCTTAACCTTCAGGGAAAGGACCTGAGACAGGCAGAACAGTGAAGGACTAGAGGCCCACCAATGCTAACAGATGGATGGCTTCCTCCCATAATAAGGGAGGGTCCAGTCAACAGTCCCATGAGTCCCTGGGGACCAGGATGATGACTTTGGTGTGTCTTTATGGAGGTCTCTAGTAGGTACCAAGTCCATACTTGCTCGTCCTCCAGGATCTTGGCTGAACAGCTGTAACAGAGCATTCATTCTCTAATACATGGCTCTCCTCAGATCACTCCTCTGCTCAAAAACCTTAGATGTCTCCCTGTTACCTGCTAAATAAAGTCAAAATCTTTAGCCTGGCTGTGAAGACCTTTGCGCTCTGACTTCACACCCAGACATATGTGAAAGGCTGGATGGTTCAGTGGATAGTGTTTAGCCTGGAGTCCAGAAGGTCTAGGCTGCCATCCCCCACCCAAGCTTACTAGTTATATGACCATGGGCAAATCACTTCAATTTCCTCATTTATGAAATGGGCAAAGGACCACCTGCCTCACACAGTCATTGTACAGCTCATAATATAAGAAATAAGGAAGAGGGAAACGAGCATTTATTAGGCACCTCCTATGGACCAGGCACTGTGCTTACCACTTACAATTATCTGATCCTTACAACAACTCTTCCAGGTAGGGCCTATTATTAGCCCCATTTTATATCTGAGGAAACTGAGGCAAACAGAAGTTAAGTGACATGCCCAGGGTCACAAAGCCAGTATGTGTCTGAAACTGGATTTGAACTCAAATCTTCCAAACCTATTATTTATATAATAAATATTAGTCTGAATCTTGTGAAATTCCTCTGTAATATTCACGACTTTTCCCAAAAGCATATTCTCTACCTTGTTCAATATACATGACTTGGCTCACACCATTCCCTCAGACCTGAAATACTTTCCCTACTTCATCTCTACCTTTCCAAATTCTTCTTTTATCTTTACAAAGTCAGGTCACAGCCTCCCCCCACCCAAATTCTCCTGGAATCATTGTACATAGATAATCTGACTCTTTTTGGACCCTGTGCCCAGCCTGGGCACTTAGCACCTTCTGCTTTGTATGTCTGATTTTAGGGTCACATCTTCTATCGCCTGGACATTGGAGGCACCTGCAAGGTAGAGAAGCCACGTTTCACAGGCAGCAGACACTCAGCAAGATCTCTGGAGCAGAAATATTTTGACCCCACTTTGTTCCCAGCTGTATTTCTGCCTCTCGAAGATGTTTCCTCCACAATTCAGCAGCTTTCTTACTTTAGATGCTCCCATACCCATGGGGCGGGCTCACCCTGGAATAGTCCTCTGCCATGCTGGCCCCTTCTCCCATCGGTGGAGCCCTCCATGCCTCCATTTTGGGTACAGGAATGGGCGCAGGCTGCCGTGGCTCCTGCCTCTCCCTGCTCTGCTCTTGTCCCTCCCAGCCTTGCATGCTCAACACTCCCTACTTTGAAGCTACCTTTTCACGTGCTGTCTTCTACTATAATATTAGCTCCCTGAAGTCAGGGCCTGGCTTTCTTTTTGCTAGTACTTTGCATCCCAGCATTTAGGACACAACAAGTGCTTAATAAATGCTTGTTGCCTTGAGATGAATGATGGGCTCAGTCTCACGGGGATGTTGAGGAAGCTTTTCAAGGAGGGATCATTTTTACATTTACCTTCAGATATGAACAAACCTCAGGGAAAAACAATGACCCAAAACAGAGAATTCAGAAGCTTCCAATAATCCCTGAAAATCCTGCCAGTGCTCCCTCATCCATGGCTTGTGAGCTGTTACCCCAGATATCTTCTATTCTGTCCGGAGGCTGTCCTCCTGAATGCCTCCCATGAGGGCAACTCCCTACCCACCCTCCCCATTCGGCCAATGTTGCTTTTGAATGGTCTTTATTGTTAAGAATGTCGTCCCTCCCCCGCCCCGACATATCATCTGTAAATAAGTTTCTCCAAAGTTCCACCTGTATCTCATTAGAGGACCAATGCATGAACTACAAACCAAGGCATGATCTAGGAGGCATGAGTCCTGGATTCCAGTTCTCTGAGTTTTGTGACTTGGGTCAAACCACTAAGCCTCTCTTATTCCCAGCTATTTCCTCTGTCAGATGGAGGTAGTGACATCTTGTCAATGCCTGACGAGAGCAGATTTATGGAGAGGTGTCTAAATTCTATTAATAAGAAATCCCAAAATGCTAGATCTGAGTCTTAAAGGAAATCCTAAAATATTGAGGTTAGAAGGAAACAGAAAAGTGGCAGAGTGATGGGAAAATCCAACTAGAAGATTCTGTCATCCTGATAGAACTTCCCTCCCATTTCTATTCTATTTTGCTGACATGTCCATACAACTCTTCGGGGCAGATTCATCTCTAAATAAATGAATAAATATTATAGGTCATTTTTTTCTTAGAGCTACAGATTATAAAGAATGAGGTACTTTGCTAACACGGTTATTATTTTTCTACTTTAAACATGAAATGTAAAAATCATGTAGATCAGGGATCATCCTCTTCCTCTACTATTCACATCAAGGTAAAACTGAGGCATCTCCATGATCTTGGAGCCCCTGGGGAAGCCTCTTGGCTTCTCTCTCTTCTTGTTTCCTCATCAATAAAAATGGCAAGACTGAACAATATCTTCTCCAAAGTCCCCCTACCTCTATTACCTGTGATCCATAACACACCATAATATAAGTACAGTTAGTAATACCTGAGAATATGACCCTCCCCAGACCAAGGAATCACACAAAATTCCAGCCCAAGTGGGGAAATGTAGATGAGGAAAGGAGTGCCTCTCATCAGGAGAAAGGAGGCCTGACCTCCTCCAGAAATAGCAACAGACAGAACTCATTCAAAATAGCTGTTCCAGGATATTAAATTAAAGAAGTGGGAGTGGTGGGGACCCTGATTTCACAACTCAATTAACCTATTACCTCACTGGGGCCCATAGGAGATAAAAAACGAACATGATATTTCCTGATTGTCCTTCGAAGTTGAGGGATGATTTTATTTAGTTTCTTTCTGTACTGACCACATGAGCCTAACAGAGTTTCACACCCAGATGTCAATTTGTTCACTAATCCATTGCTTTTAGAAAGTGAAACTAGTCTCATTTCAGAGAAAGAGGAGGAAAGTGTCCTGAGATCAGTTCTCCAAAAAGGACCTCACCAGAGGTCCAACAACACAGTGGATTGTAGACAAGACAAGTGGAGAATTGTTATCTGTTGTCCTGAAAGTGGAGGATTTTCAAGATCAGAGAGCCCAGTCCGTGGCTTAACCTCACTCAGCTTCCTTTGGAATCTAGAGAAGGAAAATAAGGAGGAAGGAGGAAGCCTGAAGGAGAAAGTGCTAGGAGGGAAACGAAGCCCTACTTTCTTTTTTTAGGAGCTGGAAACAAGAGAAAGGGAAGGTTCTGGGACTACTGCCTGGCTACATGGTATAAGAGAAAACCCTTCTTGAAAAGGTCTCTCCCGTTTCAGGACTTGTCAAGGGCCCAAGGTAGACAGAGGAGCAACGTGAAGCATGTGAGTTATAGAAATGTGGAAATCCACAGCATCAGGAATTCCCAAAGTGCAAAACAACGAGAAGGGAGCTCAATAGGCTGCTGAGGATTGTGCCCAAAGCCCCTATCTCTGACAAATCAAGGGGCTACAACTTAGTGGGAATTCCCCCAACACCTGAACACAAACATTCCTTCTGCCAACTGGACAGGACCAGCCTCTAACCTGTGCATGGCTAGAGCCCAACAGAGCAGGCGAGAGATGGGGGAGTTAGAAATCCAATCCAAATTAGTAAGTGGCTGAGACTTTCTCTGAACTCCAGGAGCTTACCATCAAGGAAGGAAGCAGGGATATAGCATGTACACAGATGAGTAAAGTCAAGGAGAATCAAGGAGGAGAAGAAAACAAATACTGGCAAATACTGACTGAGAAGCCCCATGGAGAGGGTGGCCCTCCTGAGCACACCTTTGAAAAACACTAGGAATTCTAGGGGGCAAAAATACAGGTGACATCCATCCCAGGCATGGAAGAGGTCAACCAGATGGGGGAGGTGGCCTCCAGCACAGAGAACAGTTACTAGGCCAGTCTGGTCAAGATATATATATATATAGGGCACAGAGGGGAGTCCGATGAAGAAACATCAGGAAAGGCATTTCATTTAAAATCTAGAAATTGTTCCATTTAAAGATACAGAGGAAATTAAAAAAAAAAAATGAGTCTCTGGGTTCATGAGGAACTCTGCCTCTGAGTGGGATTCTCCCAGATTCCTTTCAGAGCTTTCCATGAGCAAGCGCCCCAAGTAGGGCTTGCTCTTATGCCACTGGCCCCAGCTCCCAGGAGAAGTTAGCAAGTGCCCAGAATATTGTTTATTGAATGTTCACTGTTTGACTAAGGGAGTCAAATCACAGAGATTGAGCAGTGTGTATTGTATCCTAGTTTCTATTTTACCCGAGGGGGAACTGGGAGCTGATGAATATCCCGGAGCTGGGAGGGCACTTGGTCAGACCAGACAAATGCCTTTTTATGTTCTAAAAGAGGAGGTAGTGGTGGCTGGCACTGTTACAGATGCCCAGGTTCACAAAGGATTTGACAGGCAGTCTCTCATATCACACGTTCTCTCCCCGTACAACTTGAGAAGCTGAGCTTCTTAATAGATAAGACGAATCCTAGAAGACCTGGTGCTCACTAACCACGTGACCTGAGGCAAGTTAATTTACTTCTCTGAGACTCAAGTTTCTTCACCTGCAAAATGGTGGCTCCTTGGTACCTGCCTCAGATGGTCAAGGCCAAATGAAGTAGTCTAGGTCAAATTCTTTGCGGATTTTGAGGCACTATATTAAAAATGTATTACTATCAAGCAGGAGTCACTCATTCTGCTCCCACTTTCTAGCCCTCACCATCAGCTCTAGACTGTTCCTATGTGTTTATCTAATCTTTGGATAGATGCCTCATGGCTGTCACTGCAGCTCAGCTCCCGCTTTACTCTCTGGTCCTTTGCATTCACACCAGCTGGCGGATCCCTCTTGCTAACTATTCCCTTCCCTTCACATTTGCATCACCTTGTCTGCAGATCAGTGACCATCACTCAACTCTCAACTTGGTCACCATAAAGCAGAATCATCCTCAATTCACATGTTGCTGTGACACTGTTAACTCTTTAGAATACATTCAGGAGTCAGCAGTACCACACAGTGCTGGCAGCAGCATCACCTTCTGTGCAAAGACTTTGCTGATCTCTCTTCTGCTAGTGCCCTCCCTTCGAAATCATCTCCCATTTACCCTGTCCCAAGCTTGCTTATACAATGCTGTTTACATATTGTCTCCTCCACTGGGCTTTGAGTTCCTTGGGAGCAGGGACTGGCTTTGGCCTTTCTTGGATCCCCAGAACATATCAAAAAAACTTATTGGCTAATGGGCTCAGGTTCTAGCTTAGGCATTCATAGGACTATTTTAGGGAAACATCGAAATAATGTTCTGATAGCTAATGGGTAGAGAGAACTTGTATAGAACTTTTATATGTGTAATGCTTTTCCCGAATATTCTACTTGCACTGTTCTTGGCAGAAACATGTGGGGGCTGAAGGGGGGTTGCCATAGAGTAAGAAGAAGGAAAGAGGAAGAGGAAGAGGAGGAGGAAGGATACTACTCAATTATCATCCTGATTAGTGAGCTTTCAATCTCTCTCTCTCTCTTTCTCTGTCTCTGTCTCTCTCTGTTTCTCTCTGTCTCTCTCTCAGACACACACACACACAAACACACACACACACACACACACACATATTCTCTGGTATGTAAGTTCCTAGAAAGCAGGAAGGTTTGATTTTTTTTGTCCTTGTTGCCCCAGCCAAACACCATGCTTAGTATACAGTAGGTGTTTAATTGAGTATTTGTTGAGTTAAATTAACTTGAACTCAATTTTATTTAATAGTTTTCTGACTGTTCTCAATATCCCTCTTTCTTCCCTCACTAAGATTTTCTGAAACTCACAGATGCCTGCATACTTCTGTTCATCTTGGGGGTGGGGGGAGGGCAGAGGAAGGGGAAGTAGGAATGGGTATATTTATAGAACACCTATTACTAGACTATTACAAGGCAGGTACTATGTTTGTGCTTTTACAAATATTATCTTTTTTGATCCTCACTATGGCATTATTACCCTCATACAGGTGAGGCAAACAGAGCTAAAGTGACTTACCCAGAGTCACAATCAGTAAATGTCTCAGGTGGGATTGGAACTTAAGTTTTCCTTATTGCAGGCCAAATTGCCTCTGAAATAGTCTCATGGCCCTAGAGAGCTTACCTAGGACCAGCCACCCTGGTTCACACTACAAATTTCATTAATTTTTTCAAATATTTCATTTTTTCTAAATATTTCATTTTGACATTCAAATTACCAAGATAAAAATAAAAGATTCTGAGTTCAAATCAAAATCAATACCAAGGCTAAACACTGGGAAAGCTAGTAAAACTGTGTTTCTGTCTCATATTTCAACCCAGAATATCAAAATACAGAGCCTTGGAGGAGAAAAAAAAATTAATGTTTCCTTCAGGTACATTCCATGCCTTTTCCTGTATAGTACAAAAATGATTAATAAAGCAGCCAGGCTTTCCTATCCCAGCATCAAAGCTCAGACTGACATTACTATGACCTCAGATAAGCCTGTTCTGGTCTCCTGGGGATCGGATGATTTCAGGCATTGAAAGGACTCTCCCATCACTGTGGATACTGAAACAAGGTCCATGTTATATTCTAGCCACAAGGAATGAGTCACCTTCAGCCAAGGGAAGTCACTGACAGGGAGGCTACTAGACCAGGTATTTATTTTTCCTCAAAGAGTAATCTTCTGGTGAAAGCCCCAAGAAGTAAGACAGGGATAGAGCAAGGGTGAAGATTTCCAGGCCAGAGAAGTCAGTTCATCTGAAATGGATGCTAGGTTATTACTGGCATCCCCACCCTGTAAACTTCTGTTCAATTAAATTGGTAGCTTCAAAAAACAGGAATTGGGGTGGTGAGCTTTCCATACAGACACTGGCTGTTTCAACAAGTACATAAATACACAATTTTCATGAAAGGACTTCTAAAAAGTGAGGTGACTCACCAGACCACACCTAAAGGAATCCTCCCACATAGGTGACTGATGGGATTCATGACCATATTTAACTCATTGCTTCTTTTTTTCCCTTAATTTTTGTTCCAAATTTATGATTTCATTAGCATATAGGAATCCCTGCTCGGAAATTCCCTCCACCAGTTCAGGAACTGCCCAGACATTTACAATCATAGAGAATTTCTTGAGGGCACTAGAAGAATAGGGGACTTGGGTCAGAGTCAGTGTGTGTTAGAAGCTAGGCTTGCTGACGCCAAGCTTCGCCCTTCTGTTCCTTATGCCATACAGTCTCTCACTAGAATCCTAAAATAGGCTATATCTCCCAGAAAACCTCTATGCCTCTCCTGGCTTCCCTCCCTTCCTCTTCCCAGCCCTCATGAATAATAGCTTGAAAATTACATCTGGGCTTTACCTTCCCACTCTTAAGTCCCATGAAAGAGAGTGATGGAAAGCAGAGGTGAAAGCCTGCTCACTCCGGGGAGGGGCGGCAGCTGATCTCCATATCCTTAAACAGCTTATTTACAGAACCAAAGGAAAACACTTTTAGGGCAACTCCTCCTTGTTATTAATTTTTTTCTGAGATTCAGCACTAATATGCTTCACTTTTCTGGACTCAAGAACTAAAAATGTATCTGGAAAATATTATTGGCTAGTCAGCAGGAGGGCAGCTCCCCTATCTCGGGATTTCGTAGGTACCCGAGCCCCTCCCTCTGCGGAGCAGCTCTTTTAAGAGGACACAGGAAGGTCCCCAAAATCTCTTCTCTCTTTGGTGTTAAGTGCTTTCTCCAGGATCCCCACAAGTTCGAGCCTTCCATTTAAAAGAAAGCAAATGATTTCCACTTAAGGTTTCCCTCAGACGATCACGTCATAGATACATAGATACTTAGAAGTAAGCCTGACTCAGAGAAGTCGCAGCTATTCCCGGGGTCCCCCGCCCCCACGCTCACACACTTGTCTGACACTGGCTTATTCCCTGCCTAATCCTGTGCAGTCACTATCCTGGACACATCAAGGATAAAATGAAGGAATCTTTCTACCTGAGCCGTGTATCCAGCTTTCATTTAATGATTTCAAAAACGAACGTATCCTTTTCCTAACCTGTACCAAGAAAGCTCTAAATCCTTAGTAGGGATGGCAGCTCCAGAGGGGCCCTCACTTTCCAGAGTTCACATTTCCAGTGAAGCAATGAAAGAGAGAAGCATCTGAAGCGGATTTATCAGCCCGAGACTCCAGCAGCTGGAGGATAATGGGAAGCTGACAGTCTCAGTTTTGCCCCTGCGCCACAGAGCAGCTGTGCCATGAGAAAAGTTTCCCTTAGCAACATGGGAAAGGAGAGGGCGGAGCAGAGCAAGGGAATTCCTTGCCCCAGCCTCTAATCTAGCGGAACCTCGATTTCTAACAACCACCAAGAACTCGGATCAGATTCAGTTTAGTGTGGCTCCCCAGGTCTGCAGGCTGGCGGACGTTCAAGGATTAGAGAACAGATACTGTGCTGATGTGGCCGTAAGCAGGGGGCAGCTCCTGTCAGGTCCCATTAAAATGAAACAAAGCAGAGAACTCTCAGCTCTACACCTAAGGGGAGAGGATCCGAATATACACTGCCCTTTTCCCTTTTCCCCCTCATTTGAGAGGGGAATGTTCCAAGGACTCTCCTAAAACTGGCCAAACATCAGGAAGGCAAATTCCTCAACTTTGACATCCCTTGGGTCACCGCCCCATTCAATGCACCTCTCCGAGGTGGTCGTCCCCTCGAATATTTCCTAGTGGAGGGAAGAATTGCTGAGAGTTGCTTTCTGAGCGGTTCCCTAAAAAGGCACCTCGTACTGAAGTTCTTGGGGGAGGTGAAGAAGGAAGCCGGCTGGTCCACAAAAAGAAATTGGGGGAATGGGGAAAAGGACCAGCAGGAGGGAAAGAGGGAGGCAGCCCGAGCTCCCCCAGCTAAAGAAGGAGAGCGGAGGGGAAATGGGAAGGAGACAGCTAGGGAGCGCGTCAGGCGGAAGGTACCTGGCTGTAGGCCTGCTGCAGGTAGCTGTAAGGCATCCTCTTCCCGAAGTCAAGGCTCACGTCCGCTGGGCTGCGGCTCAGGACTCCTGCGGTGGCGGTGGCGCGATGCTCCTCGGGCCTACTGTCCTCGTCCTCCCGCTCGCAGCGGCGCATGCAGCGAGCCCGTTCCAACAGGGCGCGCAAGAAGCGCAGCTCCCAAGTGGCGCCGCCGCCGCGCGCAGTCCCCAGAGGCGCCCGGGCCCCGCACTCGAGGCGGCACCGCAGCCGCTCCTCCCGCAGCCTGCGGCGGCTGTTAAGTGCTTGCTCCAGGTAGCGTACGGCTGCCTGAAAGTCTCCTGCCGAGAACGCCTCGACGCCGAGGTTGTAGAGTAGCTCGAAGGGCTTCGGAGGACCCTGGCCGCGTTCGTGGACCCGCACCGTCCCCGCGTAGCCCCCCAGCAGCAGCAGCAGCACGGGCGGCAGGAACAACGTGGGCCGCAGCAGCAGCCCGACGTCCGGCAGCAGATCCCAGGGGCTCCCACACCTACCCCAGCCGCAGCCTCCTCCGCCCCGCATCCTCCCGATCGGGCGGCCGGGGGGCTCCTGCACTGGTGTGGGAGGGAGGGAGGGAGGGCTCTTCTCCAAGCTTTGCGCTACCACGGCACACACAGTGACAGCCCCCGTTCCTCTCCGGGCTGAGCCTGCAGCTGCCTCTGCCTCCCTGGCTCCCTCTGGACTGACGGACCCACTGATGGAGGGAGCCCCACGTGGGCGGCCGGCGAGCCACCGCCTCCTGATCCTGGGACTGGGAGAGAGGCACAGCGGGAAGGAGAGAGGGAGGGAGAGAGGGAGAAAGGGACAGAAGAAGAGAGACACACTGACACCGAGAGACAGAGACAAAGAAATAGAGACACAGACCGAGAGGGGCGGGGGACCGGGGAAGAGGTGGCTTCTGTGGGTCCTGCCCAGGCCAAGCCGGACACTCCGCGGCCACTTTATAGACCCTCTGGCCCCCGAGGCTGCTGCACCCTCCTCCTCCCCCTCCTCCTCTCCTTTTCCCCCTCCTCCTCTGCTGCTGGGCTGGGGCCGAAGTTGGGGCTGGGAGCGCCAATATAGGCAGGAATCGGCTCAGGCGCTCCGCTCTGCTCCGCGTTGATTCCGCCCACCCCGCGCGCGCGCGCGCCCGCCTCCTCTGGGTGTCCCGTCCTCGGGAGCGGGGGATTTGGGCTGGGCTCCACTGGGCTCTGCTGCGCTGCCAGGAGGACAAGACTGGGCGCTCTCGCCTCCTCTGCAGTTCCCAACGTGGAACCCGATTCCGCCTGAATTTCTGGGTGGGGTTTTTGCCCGTGAGCTTGGGCCAACAATGTAAGGACTGGCCTCTCCAACCGCTGTCTTTTCTCCCCGTTTCAGTGATGGTGCTGGCCTCCTCTCTTCTCTGTTCCCACGCCTGACACCTTCTCCCCACCTCCCAGTTCAAAGTCTCACTCCTGAAGCCCGGGATCAGTACGGTGGAGACTCAACTGTGAATGAGAGAGCCCTGAATTGGAAATGGGAGAATCACAGGACTCTGGATGGAGAGGGAGAAAGGACCTAGCATCCACAGAGCCCAAGCCCTGCCCTCCCTCTTTTACAAAAGAGGAAACCGAGGCACAGAGAGTAAAGGGACTTTTGACTTGCCCAGGGTCACTTGCCCAGATAGCTAATGTGTAAGATAAGATTTTAACCTTGTCTTGAGTTCCAGTCCCATATTAGCACCAGTTTCTGCCAGATCAGGGAGTCCTTGAACTTTTCGAGGCCTGTTCTCTAAAAGGAGAGGGGTGAATTTTATTGTTATTCATTCACGTCCTACTCTCTGAGACCCCATTTGGGGTATTCTTGGCAAAGATACTGGAGTAGCCACCTAACCTCCAAGGCTTATTCCAGCCCAGCCCAGCCCAGGATTCCTAACTGCTTTTCTCAGTACAACCCAATCCTCCAAACCTAGAGAGAAGTAATCTTCCATCCACGTAGTATCTGATCACTGCATAGATGCTTAAAAACAAACAAACAAACAAACAAACAAACAAACAAACAAAAAAACTCAGTATAAGGGGAAGCATTTTTTTTTAAAGCTGAGGCTGGATTTGAACTCAGGTTCTCCTGACTCCAGGGCTGGTGCTGTATTCACTGCCAACTAGCCGACCCAATGGGGAAACTTTAGAACAATCAGAACAATACAGAAGTAAAAAAAAAACTGACCCAGGAGTACTGTCGTGTCTCCCCCCCCCCCCCCCGCCCCCCACTCTGGAAGCCCTCACATTCATGTTCAGGGCAGATAATCTTTGGTTGGAAGAAATGTAGGTGGAACATGAGAGCAGTCCAAATATTTAAAGATCCTTAAATTTGTCTGGAAATTCTGCTAAACACTGGAGATACAAAGAAAATAGTGAAATAGTCCCTGTCTTCAAGGAGCTTACAGTCCAATGGGAGAGCAAATGAGAGGATGTATATACATATGAATATATACAGATGACAAGACATAATAGATCTGGGAGTCATAGGGTATAGCTTATGATTGAATCCATGGGGTCCTGTGAGTTTCTGGAAAGGGTGGAGAGAGAAAAGAAGATGAAGGGTAGATTCTTAGAGGAAATCTACAGTCACTGGGAGTACCATGGGTAAGCAAAGGAAGTGGAGAAGCAGTTGTTCTAGTGGGAATGTGTAGTAGCAATCACCCCAACATACCCAGGGCGGCTGCCAACACAGGTTCTTAGATCTACTTTTCTAAAAGAAAGCAAACTCAAAGTGGGTAACAATCTTGCTTTAATCAAACATATAATTTACCTAGTTCAGGGGGAAAAGGTCAGCACCCCAAACTTCAGAGAATACAAACAAGTTACAAGCAGAAGTTACAAGAAGACAGAGAAACAGATCAGCAGACAGACTTCTAGCTGTCTGACCATTACATTCATACCAAGTCACAGTTACCAGAGAGGGAAGCATCAACGTCTGGGTTTCAAAGCCGGGGGCTAAAGGGCTGCCCAGAGTCAGAGTCTTCACTGGTCAAATCACACAACTCTTCTCAAAGTGAGCCCCAAGGCAATGCCTCACATCAGGGTATATGTAGCCTTCTCCTGGCTCAGAGAATGTCACAACCCTCTTGACCCACTGCCCAATCATAGAGCACCAACGTATGGGAATTCCTAAAAATCAAGCCTCCCACCACAGGCTCTGCATGTATGCCTAACAAAGGGCCCAGGGGCAGGGAAGATCTTAAATTCCCACTCACATTACAGAAGGCAGCCTGAGGAGAAGAGTGACACAAAAGTCCAGAAAGGGGAGGGTGCTGAGCAGATGGGGTGATCAGCAGCAGCAAATGCAACCGAGAAGTCAAGGAGGATGAGTACTGAAAAAGAGGCCATGGGTCTGGCAGTTCGGGGGCTGCTGGTCTCTTTGGAAAGAGTAATTTCAGAAGAGTGATGAGACTGAAGTCATTTCAGGAGGTTAAGAAGACAGAAAAGAGGTGTAGATACCTTTTGTTTCCTCTCATGGAGTTTGGATAAAGAGCATCAGGAAGACCAAGAAGGGGAGATTTTAGTGAGGATTTTTAGCATCTCTTAAGTGACTGAAGGAACCAGTAGATAGTACCTGAGCGAAGAAATGGGGTAGGGGATGATAGAAAGGACTATCTGTTGAATAAGTAAGAGGACGGAGTCAATGGTGCTGAAGGCATTCCCTATGAGCAAAGGCAGAAACCACAGAAGCAAATTTAAAATGAATTCAGAGTGGGGGAGAAGGAGGAAGCTTGATAACAATTAGAGCTGCTCGAAAGTATCTTTGGGAGATGGGGGCTTCCCCATTTCTGGAGGTTTTCAAGCAAAAGCTGAATGGCCAATTGTCATGGACAGGTTGGATGAGACAGCTTGGGAAGCAGCCTCCAAATTAGAGACTTAGATTTCCGTTTTCAACAGACTGTTGTGAGGAGAGCTGGACACAAAGAGCAAGTGGTTTGAGAGTTGCCAACATAGAGATGATGGTGGAAGCTGGAGGAGTCGATGTGCAAGGACAGCAGAGGGAAAGCCCACCTGGTATAATAATCACAATATAATAGCTAACATTTATGTAGCTAGTTAAGGTTGGCATTGTGCTTTATAAATAATCTCATGTTAGGGGTGGCTAGGTGGCAAAATGAATAGAGCACTGGCCCTGGAGTCAGGAGGACCTCAGTTCAAATCTGGCCTCAGACACTTAACATAAAACTAGTCATGTGACCTTGGGCAAGTCACTTAACCCCAACTGCCCTCCAAAAAGCCAAAATAAATGAGTAAATATCTCATTTTAGCCTTACAGCTACCCCAGGAAGCAAGTATTATTCCTATATTGCTGCTGTTCACTTGTTTTAGTCAGGTCCAACTCTTTGTGACCACATTTGGGGTTTCTGTCACAGGGATGATGCCAGAGTTTTCCATTTCCTTCTCCAGCTCATTTTACAGATGAGGAAACTGAGGCAAACAGGGTGAAGTGATAGGGTCACACAGTAGTAATCCTCTGAGGCTAGATTTGAACTCATGTCTTCCTGACTTCAGGTCTAGATGCTCATTATCCCCATTTACAGAGGTAGAAACTGGAGGCAGACAGTGGTTAAGTGACTCCCTGAGTCACAACAAGAGTTAAGGTTTGGAAGCTGGAGTCAGATCTTAATTCCAGGTCTGGTGCTCTAGCTGCCTTCCTGTGAAATATAGAATATAATTTAGAGGGCTGGGCTCTGGCCTTGCACTCAGTAAGAACAGGAGCTGTCACTTAGAGGCTTTGTGACCCTGGGCCAGCTGCATCATCTCTCAATGTCCCACATATCCTTTGTCTAGCTTCGGGTGGGAG
The DNA here is from genome assembly GCA_011680675.1 of Gymnobelideus leadbeateri. Classification (NCBI taxonomy): domain Eukaryota; kingdom Metazoa; phylum Chordata; class Mammalia; order Diprotodontia; family Petauridae; genus Gymnobelideus; species Gymnobelideus leadbeateri. Next base: position 655,734 of record WOXC01009565.1, on the reverse strand, counting down.
GTAGGGAGGATTACCTGAAATCGACTTCTCTGTGAATGCTGGTAGCTCGAATATGGGGAGAAGAGCTACTTGTGCATCCTCACGCTGGCACTACTGTTGCCAGAAATGTGTCCTCCAGCTGGAATAGTGGCTTATCTCCTTTGACATTCACAGGTGATTAGAACCTTAGAAATCACCGAGTTGGATTCAAGATTGACTGAGTGCAGGAAGTGTGCAAGAGCCTGGTGTTGGCATTCTTTCTCCCGTTTTCCAGAAAACTAAGGCCAGAAGAAGTGTGATAATTTGCCTGAGGTCATACGGTGAGAGAGAGTTTTAACTGGGACTCTGACCCAGGTCCTCTCTCTGGGCTTAATATTTTAATGATTTTAAACTCCCACTTCATAGAACTGTATGGTCCTCATGGGAATGAATCCTATTTCCTCAGGACTTTTGCCATGAGCATCAATCTAGGAACAGGAAAATGCAGCCGACTGCCAAACTTCCAGATATCAGCATTACTCTTTCCTGCTTTTCATTAATAAACAATTTCTCATTCAAGGGGATGTGCTCCATAGAGCCTTTGTTCCCTGAGGCGACCTTCTCCTCTCAGGGGTTTGATTGTAGCCCAGCCTACCTTCCTGCAGCACTTTTGTGGCCTGTCCAGGCTCGGGACCAGCTCACCGTACCCATGCTGACAAGCCACAAGCTGAGTGAGCAGAGAAGCCAAAGCCCCAGGTTAGTACCACAAACATTTTCCTCCATGCCCCTCTCTTCCTAGGCCATCTCTTCTTCTGTGTGTGACCACTATAAGGCAGAGAAAGCCACCAAAGTTCTCATTCCCTGGGCCTTCATCTTGCTCCATGGTTTCTCCTCTAGCTGGGAAGTCATTGGCCAGGACTCTCAGTGCCATGTTTAAGACTCACTCTTGTTCTTTTTCCAATTAAGCCTTACTCGTTTGGATCATCGCATGGATGGACGAGGTCCAGGGCATGTCCCTGACCATTTTCACAGGGTTGTGGAATCTCTAAGAGGGCTCATAATTATTACAGTGGTCACCCATTGGACGCCTTCCCTGTCTTCCAGATGAAGCTACTTGGGCATGAAACGATTAACATTTAAAAGAAGCAAGCTGGAGTACTTTGAACTTATGAGAAATGGGGCATGGCCTTGAATCCTGTCTCTGCCCCTGACTACCTGGGGGAATCACTTCAGCTTTCTAGTCTCTGGTCACTTCCCTATAAAAATGAGGGGGTTGGGCTTCTGAGGCACCTTTCAGCTCCAGATCTAGACATTAGGGATCCTGACCAGCTCAGGATTACACTGGACAGCCTTCCCGACTATGCTGCAATGTCCCCAGGCAGGGGGCTCTCTTGACTTCAGAAGGCAGACTGGTCTCTTTTTCTAACAGTTCTAATCATTACAAAGGTTACTGATGCTACTCCTTTCAGGGCACATGGGAGTCTTAACAGGGGCTCCCAGCTAACTGACTTACATCCAAATGAGCTAATGCTCCCCTGTGTGAGTGGCAGGCCCCAAGGGTGGGGTGGAGGGATGCAGGAGTTTCCTGTTTTGGAAGCCCAGAGGTCAGCACCAATCACACTTTTCTTCCACAAGGAGCCACTCTGCATCTCAGCTTATGCAGGTGAAGAATCCCGGAGAAACTGTGGGGAGGTTATACTTGGTACTCTGAAGATTCTGGGATTTCAACCACAAAGACCAGTAAAAGACAGTCCATGGTCTCAAGGAGCTCACAATCTGATGAAGAGAACAAGGCCAGGCAGGAAGGAAATAGGCGTTTATTAAGGGTTTCCTTAATGCCAGGCACTGTGCTAAGTATTTTACAAATCTCACCTCATTTGATCATTACAGCAATCCTGGAAGGTGGGGGCTATGATTATGCCCATTTTGTAGCTGAGGAAACAAGGCAAACAGAGGAGAAGTGACTTGCCCAGGGTCATATAGAATCTTTCACTTTTATCATATGACCAGCTCATCTCTCTTTCCATCTTCTATGTCCCTGGTGATGGACTCCATTCTCCTCCCAGAAACAACAGCTCAGGCTATTAATACCACGTGATGTTTGGCCTCCAGTCATGGGATCTGGCAGGCTCCAAAGAATCCAAAATATGCATCACCCAGAAGACCACAGAGCCTTCTGTGGATGGAGGCATGTGGGGAGTGGGCTGCCATTAAGGAACCACCATAAAGAAAAGGTGTGAATGAATTATTTTTTATAAACTGAATTGCATCTTCCCGCAATAGGTTGAATGAAAATTTCATCGAAAAGAATCCTGGAAAGTGAGAAGTAACTTTCAAGTTCCTGTGGCCCAACCACTGTTTTGTACAGTTGGGGAAGTGGATGCCAAGAGGAAAAATAACCTTCTTAATATCTCAATGTTAGCTCAGAGTAGAGTTCAGACTTTATTTTGATGAAGAGTCCATTGCCGGTCACTCTTAAAGGTCTTTAGGTAGATTTAAGTGGTTTGCCTTTTAGCCTACCTCCCAGATTACCACTCATGTGTTAAATTCTCAATTTATTGAGGGAGTTGATATTTGAAAGAAGTCTCTATTTGTAAAGAATCTTTGTGTAATACTTACTATCACTCCCAACATTTTTTTGTTTCCTAAGTTACTTTGATACAGTAATTTTTTCAAAGAGAAATCCTGGCCTGTTCAATGGCCACAGAGCCTCAAACTCCACTGGACTGGCTAGAGGTTGTCCCATGGAATGTAAGCTTTTGAGGGCAGGGTCTGCTTTTTTTCCCCCTTGTAGCCCCAGGATTCATAATAATACTCAGCACATGGTAGTTCCTTAATAAAATTGTTTTATCTTTAGGAGGCCAGACTGACCTTTAGCCCTCCACAAATACACCCTTCGAGGCTAAGTGGATGCCAGGCATTTTTGAGTCCACCAATTGTGAGTATGCTGGATTGGAATGTTCATGGCGGGGGAGGGTGCTAAAGTCCTTTTAGGGCTCCGTGTGCTGAAGTCATGATCTCAGCCATCTTTCTAGACATTTCTTCTATATGTTCCTTCCCTTTCTCCCCCTAGGGAAGGGGCTGGTCCAACCAAATTCCATGAGGACTACCTCTAAGTATACTTTGGTAATGCTGCTAATGGTGGTTTCCCTCAATTAAGTGTGTTTGTGTTTTTAAATTGAAGAAAAAGAGGGCAGTGCTCTATTTCTGGAATTAGAAGGGGGAGCTTCATCCTCCTCTCTCAAGGTTCCCAAACCATTGTGGATTTCTCTGCTGCCCACTCTACTCCTTGCTTGTCTCATCCTTATTTGTGCAGACATTCCATTGCCCCATTTCCGCACTGACATTATGTATCATGTTAGAGCTTGCACATAATGTCAGCTACAATGTCATCCTGATCTTTCAAGGTGGACAGGTGCACTAAGCCTCATTCTAAGAACAAGAAACCAAGGGTCTGGGAAGGTCAGTGAAGTGTCACAGACCTAAATGTCCAAAGTGCAATTGGAGCTCATGTACAGCTGACTCCACATTCAATCCTTCATCTATCAGCCCAAGATGCCTCTTATGAGAGCAATGTGGGGAGGAAACTATCCATTTTTATTCATCTATGCTGTCCCAGCATAGTGTCAATATAGCTGGAGCTGAAATGGAACTTAAATGATGGTAGTAGTAGTAGTAGTAGTAGTAACAGTAGTTGTAGTAACAGTAGTACTTGTGGCAGTAGTAGTAGTAATAGCAATTGTAATACTAGTAATAGCAATAGTTATTATAGTAATATAGTGATTGTAATAACAACAGCTGTAGTAGTTGCATTAGTAGTAATAGTAGTAGTTGTTGCAATAATAGTAGTGGTTGTAGTACTAATAACAATAATAGCAGTAGTTATAGTAATATAGTAGGTGTAGTAGTAATAATAGTAGCCATGGTTGTATTAGCAGTAATAGTAGTCGTAGTAATTGCATTAGTAATAGTAGTAGTAATAGTGGTAGTAAGCAATAGCATTTGTACAGTTTTTTTTGTAGTTTGCAAATGCTTTACAAATATCCCATTTTATCTTCACAATTATTTTCTTTTCAAATCTTCACAGTAATGGGGAGTTTAGTGCTATCATTATCCAAGGTTTATAGATGGGGAAGCAGAACTTATAAAGCATCTCAAGTCCAGACTTCATATATTGCTGAGAAGGAACCTGAGATTCATTAAGGGTGATTGCCAAAGGTCATACAAATAGTATCTAAGATGGCATTTGAACAGAGGTCTTCCTAGCTCAAACCCAGCGCCCTTTCTGTACCATCAGGGCCTCACATCTCACAGTCCCTCCTCTCTCCTGCATTTTCCCAGGAATTGAAGCCAGGCTCTAAAAGAATCCATCCAAATGCTCGAAAAGGGTCTTCTTAGAGAATTCCTTTTATTAGGAGTCAGTCTGGACAGAAGTGGCAACTTCATTACCCCCTCTGTTTACTGATCACTAGCAGGGTGGAGCCTCATCACAGGATAAAGTCATCCACAGGAAGGAATGTGGCTCCTGGCTCTTTTTATTTTCCTTAATCATTTACATTTCCCAAAAATGCCTGCTCCCCTTTTCTGGACTGTTTATTAAACAATCATCCCTCCCCTCAGGCAAGAGCTCCACATTTTCCTGGGGCTTCCCACCACTAATGCCAACTTTTTGCTTATTTTGATAATGTAGTGTGTCAGTCCTCAGATGCCCAGCACATCTTTCATTCCTTTCAATGAAAGAAATAACCTCTCAGGAGGCAACAATCCCACCCGTGTTCAGTTGCTGTTGATGCTGGCGATGGCTGAGCTGTTTGGAAGGATTTTTCATATATAAATAGACTCACCTAAAGAAGTTTTTTCCCCCTTCAAAAAGCTAATATGAAAAGTAAACCACCAGAAAGATCAATAGCAGGGGTGGAGGAGAGGTGGTGGTTAAGAAAAGTCTCCCCAGTGGAAGCTTTTTTTTTTCTTTTTAAGCAAAAGTAATATTGAGTTGACATTTTAGATCAAGCAGGTGTCCAGAGGCCAGGACTTTCTGTTCCACTCTGTTTTTCTTAGCCAGTCTGCCCTGAGACTTAACTTAATTCCTGACTAAGTCTTTAATATCTTAAATCAAACAAACTAGGGAGAAGTGTCCAGACAACTCCCATCAACATGTTGCTTTGGTCTAGATTTTTCCAAATTTTTGCTTCAGATTGCCACAGGGTTTTGTTAGTGGCCTGGCCAGAGAGTGCTTACATCAACACTTTCCAGTCTTTGCACATTAAATGGGTGTAGGGGACAGATGGCGTGTAACTGAGACAAGGCACAACTCCACAGGATCATGGAATCCTGCAATATGACAGTGGGTGGGACGGAAAAGGTTGCCCTAGCCAACTTAAATGCCATTGAAAGTGCTTGTATCACAAAGCCAATAGGAAATAAATGAAGATGTCTGATAAGGGGTAGGACATGGTCTGACTGATGACCTGGCCAATGAGATCTGATTTATAGCTATGTGGTGGGTACTTTGTTCTTTTAATGCATCTAAGATGACAGTTATGTGGACATTCTTTCCAAATAAACAGTTCACAACTCATCCTTGCCTGACAATTTAGTATAACATTTGTCCATTCCCTCCCATGTCTGTAATAAGAATTCCATCCAAAATGCAGGAAAGCCTGATCTCAACCCCTTAATATGGTTTGGAAAACAATGGGACCCATGAGCTATCCATCAGCTGCCCTAGTAGTAGTCCCAGTAGCCAAAGACATGGAAAAATTCTCATCACTAAAGTCTTTGTCAATAAAAATGGTTCAGCATCAGAGATAGATATGATTTTATCAAAGAAAATAACATGGCGCCCTCCAAATGCCTAAGTACTTTACACATATTCTAAGAGAAGTAGTGTGGCATTGTAAAAAGGGTACTGGACTTGGACTATGAAAACAGCGGGTTCAAATTTCTCTCCATCACTAACTGTGTGACCCTAGATATATGACTTAACCTTTATTTGCTTCAGTTTCCTCATCTATATTATGAAATGTTTGGACCAAATGATGCTTAGTGTCCCTTTGAATTTTAACCTTATTGAAGATTAGGGAAGTGGCCCATGACTCATGGTTGCCCAGCTTCCAGGCGGAATATTTGCTTGCTATTGTGCCTTGAGGACCCCCAGGCATTGCCTTCTGTTTTTTTTTCCCCCACTACACCCTAAGGACCAAAGAGCTTGTCCACATACTCTCTAGTTGAACACTTCCTCTATGTGTTATCTCCCTTTATTAGCATGTGAGTTCTTGGAGAGCAGGGATTTTTCTGTCTCCTACTCAGCTCGGCACTTGTCACTTAGTAAGTACCTAATGAATAAATCCTCCCTCCCTCTCTTCCATCTTTACTCTTTTCCTTCTGTCTTTCCCTCCCTCCTTTTTTCCTTCCCTCCTTCTTTCCTTCCTTCCTTCCTTCCTTCCTTCCTTCCTTCCTTCCTTCCTCCCTCCCTCCCTCCCTCCCTCTCCCTCCCTCTCTCCTCTCTCTCTCTCTCTCTCTCTCTCTCTCTCTCTCTCTCTCTCTCTCTCTCTCTTTTTCTTTCTTTCTAGTGAGACATTTCTCTGATGACATGTAATTTTTGCTCTCTTGTCCAGTTCTTCATAATATATTGCAGTCTTCTAACATCTAACATTTGCCTGTTCCTTGCCAAGCACATCAGACACACATCACCATAATTACTATCTTTACTGTTTGTTTGTTTGTTTTTCCAGATGGTACACTCACTCCACAGACATTGGCATCAGGACCAGGCAATGCTCAAACTGTGTTAATGATTTCCAGGAAGTTGAGAGAAGGAATAAACAAATCCCCTTTTCTTCCATGAGGAGTAGATGATAATAGGTTCTGGCTACACCAAAGAACCTGTCTTTTGAAGCTTCTTAAGCTAGCAGACCCTGGACCTTAGAGCTCCCTTTGTAGCTTGGTCTCCAGCTCGTGGGTGAACTGTGAGTAAGCTCCTGGCATTGCTGAGGTGTTGATGAGTTCACCCTCTTTTTCTCAGCCCTGAACTCTCTCTTTCCAGTGAGTTAGTTCAGAAGAGGAAAAGGAAGCATTCACGTGATTCGGAGGCCAAGGAAGGCTTCTTGGGAGCCAGGGTGCATGGATTCACTTGGCTTAGACTTGTCACAGCAGCAGACAATGGCTGATCATGACTTGCTGGCTGATGTTTCTGGGTAAAACTAACAAATGCTGAATAAGCAGAGACACTCAGCATCTCCCCGGGGAGTTTGGAAAACTGTTTGAGAACCAAGATTTAACCGTATCCCAAGGCTGGATGTAAAGAGAGAAGAGAAATTCCAGATCTCTAGAAGCAGAAAACCTAGCACACGGGGCAGCTCAGGAAAGAGGATGGGGCCTGCCTGGCCTCTGCCAGTCACTGTCACTCAGGTCGACAAACATTCATTCTGTGCTAAGGGGCTGAGGTCACCAAGCTCTCTGAGCTTGGTGCTAAGGATACAAGGGGCTAGGGAAGTGTTGTGGCTCACACAGAGGACTCTTGGGAGAGAGCCCCCTACCTAGAAAGGGTAGAGGATGATACCTTATCTTGAGTTTATAGTGGCAAAGGATGGCCTGGAGCATTGAGAAGTTTGATGACTTGTCCGAGGTCAGAGTCTACCTATGTTAGAGACAGAACTTGAACCCAGGTCCCTCATCAGCTGGTGCTCTATCAGCCCTGCCTCCCATTGTCCAGTTCTTCCAGCGGTCTGCATTTTGTGCTTCTGCCTCTTCAGACTTCAATACTAGGCACCCCCCCACACACACCTCCCCATAGCTTTTTTTTTTTTTTTATTAAACTAGTGCTTTATTAACTTCTGGTTTACATCATTCATTTCCACCAGATTGAGTTACAATTTTTCCCCCATTTTTTCCCTACCCACCACCCCAGAATAGCAGTCCCACAAGATACCCCCTCATCCAATCTGCTCTCTCCCATATCCCCTTCGACTTTGCCATTAGGGCAAGGTGAATCTCTGAGCCCCAATGCCTGGACATCTTATGAAATATTTAATTTTAAAACTTCAATTTTCAGATCCATTCCCTTCCTCCCTTGTCACCCACTCCCTCTGAGAAGATAAGCAATTCAGTATGTGTTGTATATTTATAGCTATGCAAAACTTTACCATAGTAGATATATTGTAAAAGATTGCTTCTATTTCCCTCCCACGCATCTCACCTCCCACATGGTCTATTCCCTACTTTGATCCTGTCCCTCTTCCATAGTGGGTACTTCCAACCTCCCCTCTCCCTAGAATGCCCTCCCCTCCACCATCCCCCCTCTCATCCCCCTTTCCCCTACTCTCCTGCAGGGTGAAATATCCCATTTAGTATGTATGTGATTCTCTCCTTGAGCCAACTTCAATGAGAATATGGTTTTGCCTTTTTGCCTTCCTGTTCTTCCCCTCCCCTGCAGCCACTTCCCCTTGCTTCTTCTACATGAGATAGTTTGCCCTACCCTGTCTCTCACCATCTCCTCTTGCCACTTTCCTCTCTCACCTCTTAACTTCACCCCTTAAGTATCATCCCTTCCCATCAAATTCAACCTGTGCCCTCTATCCATGTATACCTGTAAACATATGCCCATATACCCTTCTTCAATTATTTTCATAATGAGAAAGATTTCATCAGACACAGTTATTGTTTTTCCATGTAGGAATGTAAATAGTTCAACTTTGATAAGTTCCTTTGGATTTCTTTTCCTTGATTACCTTCTCAGGCATCTCTTGCTTCTTGTGTCTGGATGTCAAATTTTCTATTCAACTCTGGTTTTTTCCTCAAGAGTGCTTGAAAGTCCTCTATTCCACTGAATGACCATATTTTCCCCTGAAACAAAATACTCAGTTTTGCTGGGTAGGTGACCCTTGGGTTCATTCCCAGTTCTTTTGCCCTCTGGAATATCATAGTCCATGCCCTTCGATCCCTCAGTGTAGAAGCTGCCAGGTCCTGGGCTATTCTGATTGTGTTTCCACAATATTTAAATTGTTTCTTCCTGGCCGCTTGTAGTATTTTCTCCTTGATCTGGGGATTCTGGAACCTGGCTATAATATTTCTGGGAGTTTTCTTTTTGGGATCTTTTTCAGGAGGTGATCTGTGGATTCTTTCAACCTCTATTTTGCCCTCTGGATCTAAAACATCAGGGCAATTTTTCCTTGAGAATTTCTTGAAGGGTGATTTCTAGGTTCTTTCTTTGATCATGGCTTTCAGGTAGTCCAATAATTTTTAAATTATCTCTCCTGGAACTATTTTCCAGGTCAGTGGTTTTTCCCATGAGATATTTCACATTGCCTTCTATTCTTTCATTTGTTTGGATCTGTTTAATAGTATCTTGATTTCTCATAAAGTCACTAGCTTCTATTTGCTCCAGTCTAACTCTGAAGGAATGAATCTCCTCAGTAAGCTTTTGAGATTCTTTTCCATCTGGCAAATTTGACTTTTTAAGGCATTCTCCTCATTGCCTTTCTGAGCCTCTTTTGCCATTTGAGTTAGTCTATTTTTTAAGGTGTTATTTTCCTCAGTCAGGCTGTTGACTGTCATTTCATATTTTTCTTGCATCTTTTTCATTTCTCTTCCCAAATTTTCCCCCACTTCTCTTATCTGCTTCTTAAGGTCCTCTATGGCCTGTAGCCAGCTTGTATTTTCATGTGGGGCTTTTGGTGCAGGAGTTCTGATCTCACAGTCCTCCTCCATGCTTTGAGCCTCTTTGCCCCTAAAATAGGAGTCCAATGTTGAACTTTTCTGTTTATGTTGTTTCATTTGCCTAGGCATATTGCCACTTAATTACTTGATTTTTGGGCTTGTTGCCACAGTAGGACTCTGCCTCCAGACAGGGGAGCTTCCGCCCAAATGTGGGGTCTTCACAACTTCCGCCAGTTGGGTGGCCTCTATAAAGCCTCCACCCACTCTGGCAAGTTGGATACCCACCCCAAACTTCCCCCCCCCAGACCACAATCCAGATCCAGGCAGTTTAAAGCAAGAGCGATTAACCCCAGACTGATTGCTGGATCTCCCTACAGTTCGAAGACCAGGAGCTAGAGCCACTACTGATGCTGCAAAATGGCTTCTGTGCAGCTGTTTCTTCAGCAGCTTTTTGCCCCCAGGGGAGGAAGCCACATGTTCCCCAAATACTGGTCCCAAAGTCCATAGGGCACTAACCTCTCACTTTGTCCTAGGCATATCTATGCTGATAATTCTGGAATCGCCACAGCTGCTGGTGTTCTGGGGTCCCTCCAGCTGGCTGCTGGCCCAGCTGTCCTAGGGCTAAAACCACGGCTCATGAGGGCCTAGGCTTAGCTCCCAGAGTGCTGAGCTGTCGGTTCCCAGTGCGCTTTGCTGCCTGCTCTCAGAGCGCTGTGCTGGCTGCTCCCTTAAGGGCTGCTGGGCTATCCTCAGCGGGAGGTTAGCTTCTCTTTGTCGTTCTGTGGGTGCTGGGGCTCCAGAAGTTGTTCAGATTCCCCTGTTACATTGTTTGGAAGTTGTGTGGGGCAGAGCACCTTGGAAGTGCTGTTTCTACTCCACCACCTTGGCTCCTCACCCCTTCCCCATAGCTTTTTGCCTTCCTTTTTTTCCCCTCCATTAAAATGTAAGCACCTTGAAGGTAGGGACTGACTTCTCTTGTCTGTATTTGTATTCCCACAACTTATCACAACACCTGGTAAGTTTGTAATAACTGTTTGTTCATTGACTCACTGACTAACTCCTTGACTCTAAGTACTTCTGATCCTGACAATATTTAGGGGGATTCTCTGCTAGAATTGCCTTTCAAGCCTGCCACCTAAGAAGGGCAGTCTCTCTATGGTTGACACACTTCATTTTTTTTAACTCCAAATGCTCTGTTGGTTGATCACTCATCTATCTGATGCAACAGACTTCGGTTACAAATGAGCTTTGGCCATCTTTAAACATTAGAGCAATTCTCAAAAGAAAATCTATTAGGACAGTAAAAAAAAATGCTCTGAGAGCCATCTCCTGAAATCATCTAGGAGACTTCTCCATGATGACAGACGATGTGACCTCTAATTAACTTTCTTAATAATTACCATTATTAATAATTTCCATCCACTTACATTGGGAAATATTCAATGTTTGCTCCAAGGAAACGATGTATTCTTCCAGCAAAATACCAGCAGGATAAAGAATGATTCACCACCAAGAGAAGTCTAGAAGTAACCCTCGCCCCTTCCTTCTGTACCCTTGGGCATAAAGTCATTTGGACTCTTTATGATCTAAGCACTGGGTACATTCAGCTGGGCCTTTGGCCCAATGAGCACACAACCAAGGCCAGCTCACCTTGGTTCCTTCTGGAGGGAATGTTACTATCAAGATACCTCAACATAGAGGCCCCTTCCCATTATTTCTTCTATCTATGACCTACCTTCACTCTATTGCCATTGTATGACCCTAACTCTGCCAAGCTTCAGCTGAGTAGGAGCACATGTTCCCCCCCTTTCCAGGAAAAGCCTTGGTATTGTTCTTAATGCCTCTCTTCCTCCATCTTGCTACACTTCTGCCATCTTCTTGGCCTGGAAATTATAGACTTGACGGGATGTCAGAAACCTGTAGTTCAATCCATACTTGAAAAAACAAAAGTAAAAACTCTTATAGACCAGGACCAACTTGGGGGTTTCACTTCACTGAGCCCAGAAAGGGGTGGCCCCAACCCCCAGTCACCAACTGCACTTTTGGACTCTGAATTCTTACGGCTTTTCTTAACGTCAATTTTAGGTTGGCTCATTCCATTTCAAAATCTATACCTCACTCAAAATTGTGTTCTCTGAGGCTGTGTAGAACAACTGGAATCTTTCTTTCCCATGACAACCCTTCAAAGACCAGAAGACAGCTAACTTTCACAATGTACATCCCCCATCCTCCCATGGTAAGACTTTTATGCGCCAAATTAAACATTCCCAGCTCCTTCAGCTGATTTATCTTCATTTGCCACACACTCGAGGGTGTTCATGATCCTGGCTGCCATCATCTGGGTGTCCTCTGGCTTTTCAATGTAGTTCCTAAAATGTAGGACCTGGAACTGGACATGGCAGCGCTACGAAACAGGCGTAAACAAGGATTCTTCAGTGTGTTTTATGTTTCAGGCACTGGGCTGGGCTCTGGGGATCCAAATACATGTACCATAATTCATCATCTAAACAGACCCTAATTCTGAATACACACATAAACATACACACACACACACACACACACACACATGCAGCAGCTAGCTGGTGCAATGAATAAATCATTGAGCCTGAAGTCAGGAAAAGTTAGCTTCCTGAATTCAAATCTGGCCTCAGACACTTAATAGCTGTGTGACCCTGGGCAACTCAAATAACCCTGTTTGCCTCAATTCCTCCAATTTATAAAATGAATTGGAGAAGAAAATGGCAAACCATTCTACTATCTTTGCCAAGAAAACCCCAATGAAGAGGCAGACAGAACTATAAAGACTAAACGACTACAAAGTGTATATGTAGCCATGTGTATACATGTATATGTAGCATTAATTATAAGAGAATAAATGCAATGAGAACAATAATGTCAACAGTAATAGCTGCATGGTGCTTTCTGAAGATCCCCTTTGTGTCTCCACAATTACCCTGGAAGAGAGGTGCTATTACTATCCACATTTTTTGTATGAGGGAACTGAGGCAGACAGAGCTTAAGTGACTTGCCCAGGGTCACATAACTAGTGTCTGAGATTGAATTCCAAAGTAGGTCTTCTTGATTCCAGGTCCAACATTCTCCCCATGGCACCAAATAGAATAGAGTTTGTTAAACTGGGAACTAATGTAGTTTGGGTCAGAGGGCAGGAATAGTTGACAGGGTCAGGAAAGTTTCTTATTCCAATTGGTGCTGGACTATGGCCAATGAAGTCCCTCAGTGCTTGGAAGCTCTGTGATTCTGTGCAGATGGAGCTCGATGCAGGCAAGGCACGTTGGGCCCATCACCTGAGGGCACTGGGCAGTTGGTGTCTCTTATGAGCTGACTGGTTTAGCCCAGTTACCACCCACCTCCAAGCTTTGTGCTGAGGGCATTCCTGGGCCAGTAGACTTGAGGAGAGACCCTTTGCTAAACTTGACTTGGGGCCCAGAATTTAAGATTCTTCTTCTGCCTTTAGAAAAATGGAAAGGGGCGGGGGGGCAGAGACAAGATGGCAGAGCAAAAGCAGGAACTTGCTTCAGCTTCCTCTCCAACCACCTCCAATAACTGTAAAAGAATTGCTCTAAACAAACTTTAGAGCTACAGAACCCACAAAGTGAGAGAGAGAAACAAATCTCCCACTGAAGGCAGTCTGGCAGGCTGACAGGAAGGGTCTATCACAACATGCTGGGAGCTGAGCACAGTCCTGTGTGTCTCACACAGGCCCAGATTCTCAGCCCAGAGCAGCCTGAGCAGACTTCAGGAGAGTGAATCACCAGCAGCTGTGGTGGTTTCCAGACTTCTCAACCCATAAACGCAAAAGAGAAAGTAAAAGGCCAGTTGATCCAGGGTGAGGAAAGAGTGCAATCCAGGCATTGCCCCCAGGGCGAGAGGCGACAGAAGCATGACATCTACAGCTGCTGCTGTGTGGCTGCCTCCAGAGCTCCTGGCATGTAGATCACAGGGGGGACCAGCAACCATTAAGAGGGTAATTACTCTTTTTTCACCTGCTTCAATCTGGGTCGCAGTCTTGGGTGTTGGTCCTGGGGTGATGAACACCAGTGTGCTAGAGCTTGTCGCTGTTGTAGAAAGGACACACTCCTCATAGCTCTGACAACTATGAAAACCCCAGCAATTTGGGACATAGTTATCTCCACTCTGGAAGCAGAGTTCTACTGTGGCTAAGAGCTCAAAATTCAAGCAATTGGCTGGCAAGATGAGCAAGCAGACGAAGAACAATCAGACTATAGAATCCTTTTTAGGGGACAAAAAAGATCAAAACATGGAACTAGACAAAGACAACAAAGTCAAAGCTTCCAAGAAAGATATGAATTGGTTACAGGCCATGAAGGAGCTCAAGAAGGATTTTGAAAATCAGGTAAGAGAAGTGGAGGAAAAATTGGAAAGAGAAATAATAATGATGCAAAAAAAAGATCCTTCTTGTCCAGCTGCCGGGCTGCCTTCTCAATGTAGAAGCTTCTAGATCCTTTCTTATCCTGATTGTGTTTCCACAATATTCAAATTGTTTCTTCTTGACTGCTTTTAATAGTTTCTCCTTGATGTGGGAACTCCAGAACCTGGCTATAATATTCCTGGGAGTTTTCTTTTTGGAATCTTTTTCAGGAGGTGATCTGTGGATTCTTTCAACCTCTATTTTGCCCTCTGGGTCTAAAACATCAGGGCAATTTTCCTTGAGAATTTCTCAAAGTATGATTTCTAGGTTCTTTTTTTGATCATGGTTTTTAGGTAGTCCAATAATTTTTAAATGATCTCCCCTGGATCTTTTTTCCACATCAGTGGTTTATCCAATGAGATATTTCACATTGCCTTCTATTTTTTCATTTGTTTGGATCTGTTTAATGGTATCTTGATTTCTCATAAAGTCATTAGCTTCTGTTTGCTCCAATCTAATTCTGAAGGAATGATTCTCCTCAGTGAGCTTTTGAAATTATTTTTCCATCTGGGAAATTAAACTTTGTAAGGCATTCTTCTTCTCATTGCTTTTTTGGGCCTCTTTTGCCATTTGAGTTAGTCTATTTTTAAGGTGTTACTTTCTTCAGTCAGGTTGTTTTAAAATCAAATATTTAAAAATTATTGTTATTATTATTTTTCCTTGCACTGGGAGATAAGATATATAGGCACTGGAGTATGGAGATCCATTTTTCCCTACTGGAAAGTCGGAGGGGGTATGGGGGAGGATATAGGAGAGAGCAGATTGGGGGAGGGGGTATTCAATGGGATCACTCTTCTGGGGTGGTAGGTAGGGCAAAGACAGGGAGAAAATTTGTAACTCAAAATCTTGTGGAAATGAATGTTGTAAACTAAAAATCAACATAAAATTAAAAAAAAAATAAATGGGATGGGTAGGGACAGTTAGGTGGCTCAGTGAATAAAGCCATGGCCCTGGAGTTAGGAGGACCTGAGTTCAAATTCAGCCCCAGAAACAAGACTAAACAGAGCCTTGGGTGAAGCCTTGGATGAAGATTGTCTGTTGTTATTAAGTCCTTTTCAGTTTGAGCTCTCTGGGATTCTGATGATCTGTGATTTGGAAGTCAGTTTGGGAATGCAAGTCAGACAGAGAACTCATCCAGAGACTTTTTTGTCTGGGAGAGGATATTGACTGAACCTCTGTCCTCTTTCCCAGCCTTGAAGACCTCTCACTAACTTGCTTCATGTATCAGCTCCAATACCTTTGCCAACAAGAGGCCTCTGTGGATTTCCCCAGTTGTGAGCTTCCTCACTTCCCAATACATTGACTGAACGTGGGGTGTGTTGTTACTGACCTGGATATCTGAGAGTCTCCTGCAGTAGAATGTAAGCTCCTCAAGGGCAGGAGAGGTTTCATTTGGATCTTTGCATCCCTAGCCTGGAGCTCTGTGTTTTCTGGGGCTTAATAAAGCCTTCATAGAAAAGAAGTGGGTTGAATGGAGCATTTCCTTGGAACATATGAGCAAGGCTCCCATCTTTTCTTGAAGAAGTTATCAATCAATCAACATTTGGTAAATGCCTGCAATATGCTAGACATTGGGGATGCAAAGACAAGGAACTTACATTCCATTTGAAGAAACATGTACATAGTGAAAGAAGTCTTTATAATATATATGAGTGAATCTCTATCCATGCAATGATTCAGATACAGATCTATCCAATAATATAATTGGCTGTGTGTGAGTGTGTGTGTGTGTGTGTGTGTGTGTGTGTGTGTGTGTGTAGAAGGCATAGGGGAAGAGGAGTATACTATCTGAATAGGGAGCAAATTGGCTCTTTGAGGGCCCATTCTAAGTTGTTTGGCCTTCATTTTTTTTTTAGCTTTTTGGAGGGCAATTGGGGTTAAGTAACTTGCCCAAGGTCACATGGCTAGGTTTTTGTTTGTGTGTGTTAAGTGTCTGAGGCCGGATCCGAACTCAGGTCCTTCTGACTCCAGGGCCAGTGCTCTACTCACTGCGCCACCTAGCCGCCCCAAGGCCTTCATTTTCATAGACAATCAATGACATTACAGGGCACATGATGTCAGGAATTGGATTTAAGTGAGGCAGAGTTACACAAAGTCATCAGCCTCATTCACTCTTCCAGAGTCATTGAGGTCCAGTGGGAAGACAACAGTCAGTATGACTGATGATGGCCCAGGCTATGGGGGTGACCTTGGCTGCTTCAACACCTAACTAAGCTCTAAGTGCTGTGATACCATCCCTTCTTCAACTGCCTCCATGACCATTGGAACAGATTGTTCTCTGCCACCCATTTCACTGGGGATGTCTTCACATGTATGGGGTAGATGCCCCCATAAGTCATCAACAGGTCTGAAGTCTGTCCATTACCCTCAACCTGTTTCAGCCCCTCCATGGAGTAGGTTTTCCCGGGGTGTGATCACTGTGCATCTACAATTTCTTGAAATCACAGGTGAGGGTTGGGTGAAAGTGGACACCACAGGTGAATAAGCAGCCTAGAAAAAGGCTTGGTAAGCCCTCACACCATCCTCAGTATTACTGGAGGGAAATATATGGAGACCATGGAGATGCAACAATGCAAATCCATAAAGAACAACCTACAGCCTCAGTCATGGGTCATCTTACAATGAAATGCTGGCTTGCAAGGGGAAACTGAGCCAATCAACAGACACTGAAGGCACTAATTAAGTGCATGCCATTGCAGGATGGGACATAATCATGCAGAGCCTAAATCTGGAAACATTCAGCCTCTATGTCTTCAGTTGAGGTTGATTAGTTTTGTCTTTGTAGTTAGGGTACCTAGCATACAGAAGATGCTTAGTAAATGTTTATTGAATTAACAAGACATGATTGCTGCCCTCCATGATCTTTATAGTCTAGGAAAGGGGTTTGTACCCTTATTTTTGTGCTGCTCCCCTTTGACAGAAACCTACAGACTGCTTCTTGGAATCATTTTTAAATGCATAAAACACTTAGGATTGCAATGGAATTATATCACAATATTATCTATAGGGTGGCTAGGTGGTGCAGTGAGTAGAGTGCTGGCCCTGGAGTCAGAAGGACCTGAGTTTGGATCTGGCCTCAGACATTTAACACACACAGACAAAAAAAACCTAGCTGTGTGACCTTGGGCAAGTTACTTAACCCCAATCGCCCTCCAAAAAGCAAAAAAAAATATGTATATATAATATATATATTATCTATAACATAAAATACATGTATATCCCATAGAAATATATGTATACATTTAAGCATATACACACATAGGACAAATTCCCAGTCCCCTTCACCTGATTAAGATCTTCTGACTAGGGAAAAGTAAATCAGAGAGGTTCACTACAGTGTGCTGTGAGGTTTGAGGAAGACATTCACAGAATCAGGGATCCTTGGCTTTGGAAGGGACTTTCAAAGGTAACCAAATGAAATTTTGTCCTGAGAAGGATCTTTTTCTCTTATCAAAGACAACATCTAGAAGAGAGTCAGCTATCCTTCTCTCACCCTCCAGGATTCAGAATATTGTATACAGATACATCCCTGAGGATGTGGTACAGTATTGTAGGGACTCTGTAGAAGAACATGACTGTATATTTTCTACTGAAAGCAACAGGTTTTTATTGGACCCATTTTAATTAACACAAAGGAAATTCATGTGGCTTAATTTGATAGATGCAAGCGTGGGAACATGGAAGGAAAGAGAGGAAAAAACGAAAAATTGCTAAAGCAGCACCTCCTCTATACCATGGCAGAAAGAGACATCTTCAAAATGTGATGGAGAAGGGTAGGGGAAGATTTTGAAAATCAAGTAAGAGAGGTAGAGGAAAAATTAAAAAGAGAAATGAGAGTGAAGCAAGAAAATAATGAAAAAAAGTTAACAGCTTGGTAAAAAAAAAGACACAAAAGAAAATACTGAAGAAAGTAACACCTTAAAAACAGACTAGGTAAACTGGTAGAAGAGGTTGAAAAAGAACAATGAGAAGAATGCCTTGAAAAACAAATTGGCCAATTGGAAAAAGAGGCACAAAAGTTCACTGAAGGAAAAAAAAAACTTAAAAAGTAGAATTGTTCAAATGAAAAGAGAGGTACAAAAGCTTACTGAAGAACATAATTCCTTAATAATTAGAGTTGAGCAAATGGAAGCTAATGACTTTATAAGAAAGGAAGGAACAATAAAACAAAACAAAAAGAATGAAAAAGAAATAGAAGACAATGTGAAATATCTCCTTGAAAAAAAGAACTGATCTGAAAAATATATCCAGAACTAATATAAAAAGTATTGGACTATCTAAAGGCATTATCAAAAAAAGATCCTAGACATCATCTTTCAAGAAATTATCAAGAAAAAATGCCCCAATATTCTAGAACCAGAGGGTGAAATAGAAATCAAAAGAATATACTGGTTACCTCCTGACATACCAAAATAAAAGCTGCCAGGAATATTATATTCAAATTTCAGAGCTCCTAGTCAGTGATTGGGAACCTGCAGCCTTGAGGTCACATGTGGTCCTCTAGGTTCTCAAGGGTGACCCTTTGACTAAATCCAAACCCCAAAAAACAAATCTCCTTAATAAAAGGGTATGTTCTCTGAAATTTGACCTTGACCTAGGTCCAGGAGAGAATATTGCAGGTAGTCAAAAAGAAACAGTCCAAATATTGTGAAACCATATTCAGGATAGCACAAGATTTAGCAGCTTCTACATTCTATATTAAAGGATTGGGGCTGGGGGGGGGCACAGTTAGATATTCTGGAGGGCAAAGGAATTAGGATTACAAAAAGCATCATGTACTCAGCAAAACTGAGTAAAAAAAGTAAAAAAAATACTTCAGGAGTAAAAATTATATTTAATGAAATAAAGGACCTTTAAGCATTCTTGATGAAAAGACCAGAGACGAACAGAAAATTTAACTCTCAAATATATGACACAAGAGAAGTATAAAAAGGTAAACAGGAAAGGGAAATCATAAAGGGCATTAAAAAGTTAAGCTACATTCCTACATGGGAAAATGATACTTGCAACTCATCACTTCTCATTATCATGGCAGTTAGGAGTCTATGTAGACCGACAGCACAGGTGTGAGTTCAATATGAAGGGGCCATATCTTAAAAAATACATAGGTAAAGCAGGAATGCACTGGGAGAAAGGGAAAGGGAGAGGTAGACGTGTGTAAATTACCTCACATATAAGAGGCAAGAAATAGCTTTAACAGTGCAGGAAAAGGGGGGGAGGTGAGGGGAATGAGTGAGCCTTACTCTCATCAGAATTGGCTTAAAGAGGGAATAACACACACATTCAATTGGTGTGGAAATCTATCTTAAGGTATAGGAGAGTAGGAGGGGGCAGGGGGTAAGAGAAGGGGGCGGTGATAGAAGGGAAGGCATATTGGGGGAAGCAGTAGTTAGAAGCAAAATACTTTTGGGGAGGGACAGGATGAAAGGGGAGAGAATACAACAAATTAGGAGAATAGGATAAAGAGAAATATATTTAGTAATCATAACTTTAAACAATTGAAGCACTTTTCTCTGATAAAGGCCTCATTTCTCAAATATTTAAAGAACTGAGTCAAATTTGTCTTTAAAAATAGGAACCATTCCTCACTAGATGAATGATCAAGAAATATTAACAGTTTTCAAATTAAATAATCAAAGGTATCTATAGCCATATGAGAAGGTGCCATGAATCCCTATTGACTAGAGAAATGCAAATTTAAACAATTCTGAGCTGCTACCTCATACTGATTAGATTGGTTAATAGAAGTGAATGAAAGGAGAATGGCAAAAGTTGGAGGGAATGTGGGAAAAAAATTAGACATTAACACTGTTGGTAAAGTTGTGAATTCATTCAACCATTCTGTAGAGCAATTTGGAGCTATGTCTAAACGGCTATAAAACTGTGCATATCCTTTGACTTAGCAATACCACTACTAGGTCTGCATTTAAAAAGAGATAAAAATTTTAAAAAGTGGGGGGGGGCACCTATATATATGGGAATATTTATAGCATCTATTTTCTGGTTGCAGGGAGCTGGAAATTAGGGGGATGCCCATCAATTGGGGAATGATTGAACAAATTGTGGTATATGATTGTGATGGAATAATAGTTTAAGAAATAATGAGGGAGGGGTGGCTAGGTGGAGCAGTGAGTAGAGCCCCAGCCCTGGAGTCAGAAGGACCTGAGTTCGGATCTGGCCTCAGGCACTTATCGCACACACACACACACACACACCAAAAAAAAAAAAAAAAATTAGCCGTGTGACCTTGGGCAAGTTACTTAACCCCAATTGCCTTCCAAAAGGCAAAAAAAAAAGAAAAAAAAGAAAAGAAAAAGAAATAATAAGGGAATAGGGCACCAGCCCTGAAGTCAAGAGGACCTGAGTGTGACTTTGGGAAAGTCACTTAACCCCAATTGACCTCCAAAAAAGCAAAAAAAAAAAAAAAAAAAAAAAAAAGAATGAAGAAGATACACTCAGAAAAACCTAGAAAGACTTACATGAGATAATGCAAAGTGAAACGTACTGTGTACAAAGTAACAGCAATATTGTAAGATGACCAGCTGTGAAAGACTTAGCTATTCTCAGCAGTACAATTATACAAAACAACTCTGAAGGACTTAGGATGAAAAATGCTCTCCATCCCCAGAAAAAGAACTGATGGTGTCTGAATACAGATTGAAGCACATTTTAAAAAATCTTTCTTTATTTTTATTGAGTTTTTTGTTGTCTATGCTTTCTTCCAAAACATAACTAATATGGAAACATGTTTTGCATGACTATACACGTACAATCTATATGAAATTGCTTGTCTTCTCAATGAGGGGGGTGAGAGGGAACTTGGAGCTCAATATTAAAAATGTTAAATGTTAAAAATTTAGTTTACATGTAATTGAGGGAAATAAAATACTAAGAATTCAAAAAAGAAAGACTAGATGAAAGAAAGAAAAAAAGGAAAAAAAAGAATATCCAGATTTTTCTGGATTATAATAGCATAGAATGATCACACATAACTGCCTTTGTTTAATATAAGGGCCCTTTAAGACTTTACCTGAACTCTGAGAACTCACGGAGAACTCAAGATGGCAGTGCTACTCAGGCTGGGTTTTAGAAGCACCTGTGTGTGTGTGTGTGTGTTTCTGCCCCCCACCCCACCTTGAACCAACACAGCTTCAAGGATTACGGGGTATTGAGTACGTGCTGCTAACAAGGTAGCACTCCCCCGGTGAGGAGCCTGTTGCTGAGGCACATGGGAACAGAGTTAGGGAAAGGGGATAAAAGGAGGGAGATGAGGTGAAAAGAGAAGAGAGAGAGAAGAGGGGGTTATGAACAAGAAAGAGAATAAACGGCAAGATACATCACACCTTGGTGTTGGACTCCTTTGTCTATTCGGGAGGAGCAGGCTCTCCCAGGGTCGTAGGGGTGACCAGAGTCGTAGAGGCGACTGGAAAGGAACTCTCTGAGGGCTTCATGGGGGTGACCCTGAGGTTGTAGGGGCAACCAGAGTTGTTGAGGGAACTGGAGAGGTAAGTATAGGTGCCAGCCTGGTATGGCAGGATCTGTACAGTTTAAGGCATAGCAGGGGTCACCCCATAGATCATACAGAGCTATATACAGGTACACTGGCCCCTTCCCATGGAACACATGAGTGCTGGCCAAATCCCCATATTTACATCTTGGCACCCTGGTATTCCAACTCAGTGGACCCAGACAGCTAGAAAATAGGCATTTTTCATCAATTTAGTTTTTCTTATATGGATTCTTAGGCTTCATCTCTTAAAGAAAGATGGATCTCACGGACGATGCCCTATAACTTGGGAGGAGCTGCATGTAAGTAGCGTAATATTATCTGCAAATAAGGAAAGAGAAAAATAAACATTTATTATCTACTATGTGCCAGGACCTGTGCTAAGCTCAAATATTTCATTTGTGCTTCATGGCAACTTTACCAGATAGGTGCTATGATAATCCCTTTTTTACAGCTGGGGAAAAAGAGGGAAATAGAGATTAACATGTTTATACCATGGAACAAAAAGTAAAAGTGACTTGTCCAGGGTCAAACAACTAGGAAGTGTCTGAAGCTAGATTGAAACTCCTGACTCCAGGTATGACACTTCATCCATTGTTCCACCAACTGCCTCTTAACTTTTTGTTTAAACAAGAGCATTGGAGGACTTTGCCATTTATAGGGAGTCCCTCTTTAAATGATATATTTTGTCCTTTCCTCTCCACTGTCCTCTGTGATTCCATGTATCTGGCTTTTTGACATCAATAATTAGTTCAGTACAACACAATTTACTCCAATAATAACTTACATTTATAGAAAATTTTAGTTTTCTGAGCACTTTACGTGTATTATCACCTGAGACCCTCACAGCAACCCTTTAAGGATGATGGTAGTATTATGCCTATTTTACAGATGAGAAAGATTGGTAGAGTAAGGTTAAGTGCTTGGCTCAGTCACAGAGGTAATCATTGTCCAAGGCAGGACTCAAACTCAGGGGTTTCCCAGTCCTAATTTCATGCTCTATGCCTTGAGTAGCCCACACCAGGCTCTGGGCTCCATAATGGGCATGTGTAGAAAAGCAAGACTCCTTTTAAAAGACCTGCCATTCTAGTGAGGGCAGGTGAATATAGGCTGGTAGGCACACGGGTGATTGGAGAGGAAGAGCCCACAAAGTCAGGGGATCCTGGAACAGTTTATCTCTGTGCTTGTATTTGACAGGTTTGACTGCTCACACCTCCCCACCCCACTCCCCAAGCCCAAATCATCTTAACTCTGCCTTCTTTTTTTCCCCCTCTTCTAGCCTAGCGTTGGGGAAACAGTTGTAAGCAATGTTGGTGGATTTCAGGGTGAGAAAGTTCCATCTCCTTTATCACATAAAAACTCTCATGGGCCCTGTCCAGTGCAAATGGTGCTACAAAGGTTCTGCCCCAGCTCATTTTGGCTCACCCATCAAATGTTCCTCACTCTAGCAGACCCATAACTGTTTATACAAAGATAGATTCAGGACAAGTTTTAGATCATGGCAGAGGAATGAAGATCCAAGGTTCCCCTTGGCTTCTTTGATCCATTATTGGAGCCTTTTAAAGCTCCATCAACATTGCCCTGCCAGGGGACTGGTAGGAGGCAACACATGAATATTAATCATATTCATAATCCCCACTCCCATTCCAGGGCTTAGCACAGCACTTTCTACACAGTAAATAATTAATAGTGTTGAATGAATACTACTGACAAGGTTGGAAGCACTTTCCTCCCAACAAGAGTTCCCAAGAGTTTAAACTTTTCTCTTGACCTCTCCTATCAATTCAGTGCCCTGAACATAATAGAATTTTAAAAATACCTAGGAATCAAACTGAATCAGAATTTGCTTGTTTTGCTCCCCATTTAAAAGATTCTTCTTTCTGGGGGCAGCTAGGTGTCACATTGAATAGAGCACTGGCCCTGGAGTCAGGGGGATCTGAGTTCAAATCTCGCCACAGACACTTGACACTTACTAGCTGTGTGTCCTTGGGCTAGTCACTTAAACCCAACTGACTTGCCTTCTCCCCCCTACTCTCCTCCCCAAAAGATTCTTCTTTCTGTTGATTGTCACAATAGAGATAAGATGAGAAATGAACAGGAGACAAATGTAAAAAGTTGTCCCCAGTTTGGAGATAGAAAAACTGAGGCACACAATAAATTGATGAATCACTGAGCCTTTGACTTGGAGGACCCCTCAGAGGGTATCTGACCAATCCTGCTTCTGATTAAGAATCGCCACAATTACCTTCTAGACAAGGGGGCACCCAGTCTTGGCCTGGGGGCCTCCAGTGAGAAGGGCTGCGTGCCAAGCCAGCCCATGCCACTCTGGGGAGGGAGATTTTCCCTTGCATCATGCCCAAATTTACATTTCCGTCACTTTAGCTCATTGCTTCTCTCTCTCTCTCTCTCTCTCTCTCTCTCTCTCTCTCTCTCTCTCTCTCTCTCTCTGCCAGGAAGAACGGTAATGCAGAAGAGATGTGACTGCTTGGAAATAGGCAGCCCTGTGGAGCAGAATTGTGAGTTTCTGTTTCTTTTTTTTTTCTTTTTGGAGGGCAATTGTGGTTAAGTGACTTGCCCAAGGTCACACAGCTAGTTTTTGTGTTAAGTGTCTGAGGCTGGATTTCAACTCAGGTCCTCCCGACTCTAGGGCCATCACTCCATTCACTACACCACCTACCCACCCCCACACTGTGTTTCTCTCATCTCAATATATTTTTTCCCTCTCAAGATTTTTATACAGGTGAGGATTTGCTTAAAAGCATTCAGGCAAGCTTTGATGTAATTCCATTAAATTGGAATTGATCACATTGTGACATGCCAATCAAAGGGGATGACAAAAGGAAGGACTCTGCCCCAGTACCAGGAGGGCAGGCAGCAGGTGCCTCTCATCCTGTAGACATAGGAGTGTTCGGAATCCACAGTTCCCAAACTGAAATTTTACTCTACTAGGTGGGGCCTTTCTTGATTGAGGGACTGAGGATATCCCTCTGATACTGAACACTCTCAGAGGTATGGTTCTGGATAGGGTCAGCAAACATGACTTTGTCCTTTTTGACAGAAAAAAGTCTTCAAATTTAGGTTGTAGATGAACTTGTTTACATCATCACATCACATCACATCAAGTGACTGATGATGTAACTGAAAGAAAAAAAGAATTCCCAACTGATTAAGGGATTGGAGCATAGAATGTCTTGTTAATAATATGTATGTGTGTTTGGGTGGGGGTAGTGGGGGAGGGAACTGTCACTTAGTTTTATTTTATTTTACTTCTGTTTTATAAATGTTTTGGGATAAGTCTGATTTAATGTGATGACTGATAAGCCCCTCTCTGAGTAATGTATTCCATTCCCCATCCACTGATGCCCCTTCCTCAACACTCTTCTCAACCATGGCTCAATAAATGTTTGCTTCTTAGCCAACAGGAAAGGTTTGAATTTAGGGTCTAAAGACCCAAATTCTCATCCTAGTAGTAGGCTATTACAAGCTATAGAGGATGGAGAATTGGACGTAGGATCAGGAAGACCTCAGCTCAGATCCTGTCTCAAGACACTTACTAGCTATTTGGCCCAGGGAATGTTATGTAATCTACCTCTGTTTCCCCATTTGTAAAATGAGGCTAAGGATAATGCTCACCTCCCAGAACTGGCATGAAAATCCAATTACATAATATGTATAAAGTACTTCAGAAAACTTAAAGCTCTCTGTGAATGCTAGCTAATTTTCTTCTTATTGCCTTTGTCTCCTTAGGCAGGTCATGAAATTCCTCTGAGCCTTAGTTGCCTCAAACATAAAATGAAAGTGGTGGACTAGATAACCTTGGAAGTCCCTTCCAGCTTGACTCTATGATCTTCTGTCAGAATTGAAATGATCCCATGATCATCCCCTTTATGCTTTTCAGTTTCCTCTTTAGTAAAATGACAGGGGTAGACTAGACCATTTCCAAGGTCATATCCAACCAAGAAATCAATTCCTGAGTCCCATCATTTACCGAACGTTGACTCTATGGGGACTTGTGAGTCAAATAGCACTGGATTTACTTGCCAGCTTCCACTTAAAACAACTAATAGCAAATTCTGATTCTAGGCATCTGAAGTCTATCTCAGGAATTTTGAGGTTCAGGGAAAACTATTAATTGCTTAAGTGCTACCTTGTTCTGACAGGAACCTTGAAAGTAGTCAGTTTATGGTCATGAGAAAAATACTACTTGTAGTTAAACCAGGTTTATATGTGGGAATCTGTAACCAACTATTGTGACTTCACTGGAGAAAGATTAAATGGGCAGGGGGGAGGGGCTTAGATTCCTCAGTGGGTAGAGGCTAAATCAAGAAACGAAATGAATAAATCAGTACAGACCATAGCCGTAGACTAAAAATAGCTTCCACCCACATATAGAACAGAACTAGGGATAGAGGTAGTTGACTTTCTGAGAACCATAAAGAACTATTACTTGAACACACTGGTGTTGAAAGTATCTCATAACCAGGGAGGGTAGGCTTCATCTTTATGAGCAAAGAGAATCAGTCAAGTGGCCAGCAGCAGCACCTTCTGGTGAAATGTTCTATCCTGCAAGCTGTGGTGGTGAAACTGGAATTTAATAATAATACTAATAAAAATAATAATGAAGAAGGATAAGGAGAAGGAGAAGGAGAAGAAGAAGAAGGAGGAGGAGGAGGAGGAGGAGGAGGAGGAGGAGGAGGAGGAGGAGGAGGAGGAGGAGGAGGAGACAGAAGGCAAGATAGATCTTCAGTGTAAAAGTCAACACTGTTGTACCGTAATAAGCCCTGAAAGCATCATATGGCCCCTGCTCAAACGTGTGAAGGAGCTGAGAAGAAGGCTCATGACAGTTACTACTTGTGAAGATCTGGTAGAACTTCCAACATCTAGCAAAGCATGGAAATGTATAGTTTGTTTTAGAAATAATTCTATATAAGAAATAAGATTTAAAATGTCAGCACTTTAAGTGGCTAACTCATATTTAGAAGATTCCTATATCTAGAAGATCCCTTTATCTAGAGGATAAATGAATAATCTCCCTCTCTCTCTCTCTTTACTTTCTTCTTCATCATAAAGTTAAAAGATTAAGAAATTTTTTATTTATGACTTTTCTATTTTTCTAAAAGTCCATTCCATTATTCATGGTCTACCATTGTATTTTTATTTAAAAACTAGGTTTGAAGGCTTACAGAGTTCCTTTAAAGTAGGAACCTAGGAATAATTTTATGTTTCATTTTTCTTGTGCAATTGTAATTCACACATGTTTAACTGTTACATAATAGAATCAGGTTTGAAAGTTTTTTATGGATCATTTGTCCCAATTCCAATTATATTTCAGAGTTTCTGATTTGTACAAAACACTATAATCTTCAAATATTTGTTAATCAGGACTAGATATCCAGTCTCCCACATCGTCAAATGTTTGAGGATAGATTGGTTTGTACTAAGTATATTTGTCAGGACAAGGAAATGACACAGTGGTCGAATATTCTTAAGAGAACTGAACGTATTTAAGACAACGATCTTGCAAAATATAAATATGATGGCCAACTTCCTTCCCCTTTTAGTTTAATAAGACGTCACGCCAACATATTTTAGTATTTTATAAAGATGTGCACCGTCCAAAGTCATTGATTGTGTCACAAAAACAAAAACAAAGAATGATTTAGAGGAAGTTCAATTATGTTTGACAAATGCTTCTAAAGTGCCTATTATAGTAGATACTTTACTAGGCTCTGGGGATATGAAGACAGAAAATGAAACAACCTCTGGTCTCAAGGAGGTTACATTACACTGGATGTGAGACAAGCGCACACAGGCACACAGCCCCCCCCACACGCGCCCCCACCCCACCCACATACACATATACCCATATATCCATGCACATATATACACACATATACACATACATACATAGACACAGAAATGTGTGTGTGTATCATGCCAAGGCAGCTCTATTCCAAGAGCATGCCCATGGTACTCTCCTTCCCCTCAGTTCACATTAGAGAGGCCGGAGGACTTTCTTCCACAAAGTCACGATAACGTGCAAATAGATAGAAATAGACGTGAACTGATAGAAAGCCTCTCTTTCCTGATTTGGACCCTACTTGGACATTTTGTAACTAGTTCTGTTCTAATTGATGGCGAGAAGGAAGGAGGATTGTTGACTGACTGCAGGCCTGTAGGTGGAGGTGAAAGGGAGGTGAAGGTGTTCACTTAGCACTGACCAGTCAAAGGCAACCTCTTCCTCTTGTTACTTCCTGCCCGGCTAGGTTCAAGTGAGAAACATGCCTCTGAATGAATGTGGAGAGACCTTAGACTGTATCCACCTGGGACTGACCCATATGCTCTGTGAATAAGCACCTCTGTTCTTTACCTCTTCATGTTTGTTCTTTCTGATTTAGGAGAAGAAATAGTAGAGAAGGTATGACTTCATTGGAATATTGAGCTTTGAGCAAAAGTCTAGAGCCTAGAATCCATTCTGGGATTTGTCAGAAGTAAAATGTTGAGGAGCAGTCTCAAGCAACATATTTGACCCATACAGAGCAAGGACAACTAAGAGGGAAACAGTGGTTTAATCAGGGGTGGGGTACCTGAGGCCTTGAGGCCATGTGTGGCCTTCTAGATCCTTGAATAACTTCTGAGCCCAAGTCTTACAGAACAAATCCTTTTATGAAGGGTATTTGTTCTGTGAAGTTTGGAATCAGTCAAAAGACTGCACTCGAGGGCCTAGAGGGCCACGTGTGGCATTGAGGGTTCAGGTAACCCAGTCATGGTTTAACTATTAGCTGCACTGAATTCAGCAGTGACCTTGATGGGGGGATTGCTTTAACTCTGAGTTCTCAGTTTCCAGGAACCAAGAGAATGTAATGGAGAGAGTGTGTCCTGTGGTGCTTAGGGGACCCCAAATGCTTTGTAACTTCTGTCTTTACCAAATCTTCACAGAAAATGGCCTTTCACAAAAGTAATTTGATCAATTGGTTAAATGAAACCAGGATACTCTTAATTGAGCATATACATATATTACATATTAAAATATATATAAAATATAAATATATATTTATATGTATACATATGTGTATATGTGTGTATACATATATATATATATATACTGCATATACATATACATATATCTCTCTTTCAATGTGTCTCAGCAGGCTTCTTAATTTAGAAAATGTCTTCACCCATGTAGCCTTTTTACACTCACTGGAAGATTCTTCTGCCCTTCTCGTTCCCCTACTCTGTTGAGTTACTCTTAGAACTTCCCTTCTGAGTAACTGTCAAGGCCAGCCATGCCTATATTTTTACTGCTCTCCCAGATCAACTCCTAACTCTCTTGCCTACTCTTCTACCACACCCCCACCAGGAACCTGCCTTTCTATGTTTCTCCAATGTTTTTGTTGCCTTTCTCCATTAAAATAGAAGCTCCTTGAAGACAGGAACTGTATTTTTGCTCGTAATTTTATTCCCAGCACTCATCAGAGTTCCTGACACATAGTAAGAGATTAATAAATCCTTTTTGACTTGACATGAACATTCAATTGATAGAAATAGAGTTTTCTTCTCCTAAGGTCAGGGTAATGGTTCATACTACTGATAAGGACTGGTAGTTTTGTCTTTATCTAGGAAAGAGGGCATGGTTTTAAATATTACCGTCTCTTGGAATGCCTTAGCATCAAAACAGAGTGATTTTAACAGTAGACCTGATCTAGTCTTTTAACCCAAATTTATCCAGACTGTGAGGGGAAACATAATTGCTTGGACACTAAAGACACTTTGATAATTTTGTACGGGGAAGGCCATCTGGAGTTTTGGAAGCCACATCTTGTGACAGGACTACCATGAATGGGCAGCAGGAAAAGTGTCGCTCAATCTCTCACTCTCCCTTTATTCAAACAACAGCGACAACAAAATCTGTTTAATTGGTTTCCAGCTATCATGGTGCTGAAGTACTTAATGAGCCATGGCCTTGAGATCATCAGCCATCTTTGATCTCCCGTTTTTACCCATGAATGTAGATACGAGGTCCTGCCACTATTTTTGCAGTCAGCAACAAAGATTACATTCCTTTGGAAAGTTGGCTTGGCTTGCAGCAGAAAGCCTTTTACAAAGCCTTCTCTTGAAGCAACATTCCTGCCACTGCTCTGTCCAGGTGCCAGGACAAGCCTTCCATTGCTGCTGAGGTCTAGCAAATTGTACATTCTGTCCTTGGAATGTGTCCACTTCAGGGAGCTTGGTCAGATCAAAGCTCATTAGTGACCAGCATTCACTCGAAAGAGACAGACTCATTTTTTCTCTTGTGATCTTGGATTCCTTTTCTTCTCCTCTGCTCTCAGAAACCCTCTGGTTAAGGGAAGAGATCAGTGATTTAACATGACTATCTTGGTTGCATTGCAGTTCATATTAACGGATATAGTATTCCTATCAATTAGGCCCAAGGAAATTTGCAAATAAATGAAACTGAGTCTACTTAGGGGCTCCCGAGGATTTCCAGTTCGAGAAAATATATTTCATGAACTTCTTTTAATGGGATCTTGATGACGTTGTTTTTATGAATGAGGAGACTACAAGATATCCCAGGACTTTTTTTTTTTTTTAAATAAGAGTTCCCATTCTTAAGAAAATAACGGCTAGAATGATTGACTGCTAAGGGGAACTTATAAGGAAATGTCACAAAATGACAATAAATCTTTGCAAAGATCCATTTTTTTCTGGGACCTCTGAGTGCAGAGGATCTGGAAAGCTTCAGAACTTGGGGAAATGTCCTCTTCTAAGCTGGAGGTCAGGCGGATAGGAAAGACTTTGTTCAAAGTGTTGCCGATATCCAGGATGACAGGAGGGATCTGTTCCCACTTATCGGCATTATCAGAGCTAAGGCGAAAAAGGAAAAAGAAAGACATAACCTTCCAGTTCTAAATGGGCACATCGGAAGCTTGCAAACATTCCTTCAAGGCCTGTGCAGCTGCTAAGCCCTGTCCCTTGGTCTTCATGATTCTGTGTAGAGTGTAGGAAAAAAGTCAGAAAAGTTTGAGTATTGTAGACATTTTGGAATGTATTTGCTACATTTTTCATGCACCATCTATTTACATGAGCCAGGCCAAGTGCCCCCAGAAGGGAGTTAATGACCTAGTTCAGAGCTAGAGAAGTCAGAGAATTGTGGGACAAAAGGGGCCTTCAACTCATTTGCTCTAATATTTTATCTTACAAATGAGGAAACCAAGACACAGAAAAGGCAGATGGTTATGGTGAAGGTCACCAGATTAATGAATTGGAGAAGCAGAATCAAATGCAGAGTCTAAAACTAGAGGACTTCCTCCCAACCCACACTGCTGCTGCTAAAGTATGTGTGTGTGTGTGTGTGTGTGTGTGTGTGTGTGTGTGTGTGTGTGAGAGGGGGGTGAGTGTGTGTGTGTGAGTGTGTATGTGTGGGTGTGTGCTCATGAGTTTGTGAGTGTGTGTGTGTGTGTGTGTGTGTAGGGGAGGGAGATTGGAAACAGGTGGATAAGGCTGGAATATAGAGTATATGGAAAGGAGTAATGTATGAAAAAAGGACAAAGACAAAAGGAAAGGAAGGTTGGGAATAGTTTGAGGAGTTTAAACAGAGAAGTTCATATTTAATTCTGAAGATGATAAGGAGTCATTGGATTGTATTGAGAAGGGGAGTCACAGGGTCAACCCTATGCTTTAAGAATATCCTTTAGGTGGTGCACCAGTCCTGGAGTCAGGAGGACCTGAGCTCAAATCTGGCCTCAGATACTTGACACTAGCTAGCTGCGTGACCTTGGGCAAGTCACTTACCCCCAATTGCACTGCCTTTCCCCCTCTAAAAAAAAAGTAAAAAAAAAAGAAAGAAAGAAAAGGAGAGTATCCAGATATCATCTGAGGTCTCTCCTTCCTGCTGAAATTCTCTGGTTTGGTCATTCAGTGGAACATGATAACATGGGAAGAAATAGGAGTAGATTGTACAGTCATCATGACCAAGCTGATCTTGTTTTGGACCACAAGAGGAAATATCAAATTCCCTCCTAAAGAACCCAAGATAGAAAGCTGATTGAATGGCACCCAGGATCCCATACTAATCAGACTGAAACAGATCAGTGCTATTCTCTAGAGAGCTCTGGACAGATCATGGGCCAGTAGAGGGGCCACAATGAAGGGGAAAGGAGCCCACCGTTGGCAGGCTGTAATGGAAGCCCTTC
This sequence comes from Gymnobelideus leadbeateri, assembly GCA_011680675.1. Taxonomy (NCBI): domain Eukaryota; kingdom Metazoa; phylum Chordata; class Mammalia; order Diprotodontia; family Petauridae; genus Gymnobelideus; species Gymnobelideus leadbeateri. The sequence continues at coordinate 623,969 of WOXC01009565.1, read as the reverse complement.
AGGCTGATGGATAGGTGACTATGCAGATAGGTAGGGAAACAAAAAAGCAGATCCAGGCATGAGAGGCTCAGCAAGAAAAAAAGGTGTAGGGAGCCAAATTAGTTCTAAGAGCAGGGTGACCAGAGCTTAACGTCAGGATAATAAAATGGAGAGAAATCTGATAGGGCTTGTTGCATGGAAAAAAACCAAAACAAAACTAAGATCAGCTCATAGTTAGCAAGAATAACTAATGACAAAGGGCAGTTATTAGATGATGCATATCCTCCTGACCCAGCCCCCTGTAGTTTTCCTCTGTTTTCCATCCCACCACAAGACTTCCTCCTGTCAAGATTCTGCAGTCTCCCCTCCCCCAACTGAAACCATCCTGGATGCCAAATTTCCTAGTTATGGCTCTTGGGAGTAATGTTATTTTCCATGAATACTGATAAGAACTGTCATTTCAGTTCCCACACATCCCCAGTCAGAAGAGCATCACTGGGATCAGCATCACAACTCCTTTCCCAAAGGACAAATTAGGCTCTTCCCTGAACCACCTTGGGGTTTGATTTAACCTTAGCTTGCTGGGTTCCAAGCCTGGATAGCACCTAACCAGCCTGGGTGAGACGGTGGCATCTTTGCAGTTGCCTTTTGTTTTGTCTTCACCCATGATAACATCCTTAGGTCCCTGAGAACAGAGCCTGTCTGGCTTGGTTTTTATGTCCCCACCACTTAACACAGGGACTGGTTCATAACAGCAGCTTAATAAGCGCCCTATATCTGTCTAGGTATCTATCTATGTATCAGCTATGATGGCTAGCCAGCCATCACTTTCCTATGTCATTTTTTTTCTTGACCTATAAATAAATCTGCTCATTATCTGAACTGTATGAGCCATGTGATTGCAAGAGGAATGGTTGTCAACATGCTGATGGTTTTCAGACAATGAAGTTCCGTTCTCAGATTTTCCCTCTAGGGACAATAAATTAGAGAGAAGATAAATCCTCGCAGTATACCCATATGCCTAATGACGTATGAGAGCCTCTGATACAATTATAGGGGAATTACAGAGAGGTAACTCTTAGCATTTGCTTTGGATGTAGATAATGCTTTGTTAAATTTGTGACACATTCATACAAAACTTTATACTAAGGATTCTCATGACTCTAATGAAAAGTGACATTTATAGAATGCTGTAGTGTTTGCAGAACCTGGCCCACTGTCATGGAGAGTCATTCCCCCAACTTTGTCTGAATGGAGTGTTCCCCTTCTTTTATGTCAAAAAATGAACCTAACTGTGACATGGCCTCCTTTCTGTTCCCCGAACAAGCCCCTCCATCTCTGGACTACAGGCATTTTCATTGGTTGTCCTCCATGCCTGGGGGCTTCTCCCTACTCATCCCTGCCCCAGCCTCCTTATAGCTTATCAGTACAGAGCTGTTTGTATATCATCTTCTCCCTTAGACTGTGGACACCTTAAGAGCAAGGACTAATCTTTGCTCTTTTTTGTATCACCATCACGTATTTCAATACCCGGCACATACTAGGCACTTAATAAATGTTGATTGATGGAACTATGCACAAACAAGGTATAAATAGGTAAATTGGAGGTAATCTCAGGTGGGAGCTAATAAGACTAAGAGGCACCAGGAAAGGTTTCTAGCAGAAGATGAGCTTTTAGCTAGGACCTAAAAGAAGCCAGGAGGCAGAGATGAGGAGGAAGAGGCTTCCAGGAATGAGACACTCAGTGCAAAAGCCTGGAGACAGGAGGTGAATCTCTGGGGAAGGAGAAGCAAGGAGCTCGGACCTGGAAATAATAAAGGAACTGGTGACCACTTGGTGAGATGGAGAATGTGGAACCACAACATGTTCAGCCTGAATGGCTGAAAAGAGCAGACTTTATGGCCTTCATAACAGTAATGATGGACAGAATAGAAAAAGTAGAACTGTGATCATAAGCCTCACCAAAGAAATAAAAGAGAGGACAACAGATGGGGAAAGCACAAAAAAGAAGGGAAGGACAACCTCAACTGGGAGAAGCAAAACCAACCACATGAAAAGAGCATACCGTCACCAGGCAAGCAAAACTCCTGATCCCCAAGACAGGATGCAGAGAGACCACGTCAGGATCATAGGTCTCCCAGAATAGGGCAAGATGAAAACGACCAGCAGTGTGGCTCAGGAAAAAATGGGAGAGAGCTGCCCAGGACTCTAAACTAATAAATAAGGTGCTGCTTGAAAAACTCCATAGATCATTTCCAAAAAACAAAAGCAAAAAACAAGTCTGAGAATCCCAAGACACATAGTAATTAAATTTAACCATTTGATTCAGAAAAAAGCATTCTCCAAGTGTGCAGGAGAAAGACCACCAAATACAAAAGAAAGTAATCTGAGTGACACAAGTCTATTCCACACTCACCAGAAAACAGAGGGGAGTGCACTAATGTGTTCTAAAGAGGAATGGAGCTCAGGATGCAGCTCAGGCCCTCTACCTGGAGAATCTGACCATGAGTATGAGTGGAAAACAATGGTTCAAAACAAAGAGGTATTGGAAACAGTTTTAGAAAGAAAACCCAAACTTAAGAGAGGACTCTGATACCCCAAAGAAAAGAAATTCTGGGAGAGTGAATGGGTGCAGCAGTTACAAACAGCAGTAGCAAAACAATGACAGCAGAGACAGAAGGAACAGGTTTCTTTCTAACTGTCCATAAAGAGACAGGAGTGAAGAGGAAAGTCTAGTGGAGATAAGAGTGAGGAGATGGGCCTGGCACATAATGGAACCCACCAACACTCAGAACTAATGCTGTTCTTGCTGTTGTTTTGGTGGGACTACACTACAACATGGAAGGGCACATGAAAGGGAGAAGGGAAGCAATGGATTAGAAAGGAGTCATATGCCACAGTCAAATCCAAGGTTGACAATGAGGAAAAGGTGTCTCGTATAACCACAAAAAGAGAAGAGCATATAGGAGAATCAATGAAGAGAGGAGGATCAGAAAAAAAAGATGTAAAAAGGGAGGAAGGAAGGAAGGAGGGAAGGAAGGAAGGAAGGAAGGAAGGAAGGAAGGAAGGAAGGAAGGAAGGAAGGAAGGAATCCTTACTTTGATGATGGGAGGGTTCTGCTAATGAATGCTTTGATAGGTGAAGAGAGATAGTCTGTGAAGGGAGATGTGGACCTTGGATAGGGTGTGACCTTGGGGATTTGGTGTTTAAAAAGATCACTCACCCTACTTCAGAAGTGGGAAAGGGAGTTGAATCTCCTTGGACAACTAACATCTAGGGGAACAGAAAGGCATGGACAAAGGGGGAAGGTTTTTGACTCAAATAGGTGGCACAGGGGACTGGAGTCAAAAAGACTCATCTCCCTGAGTTCAAATCCAATCTCAGTACTTACTAGCTATGTGACTCTGGGCAAGTCACTTAACCCTGTTTACATCAGTTCTCTCATCTATAAAATGAGCTGGAGAAGGAAATTGCAAACCACTCCAGCATCTTTGCTAAGGAAAGCCCAAATGTGGTCACAAAGAATTAGACGTGACAGAAATGACTCAACAACAGCAGAAAAAGAAAAAGTTACTAGGGAGAGTAGAGATTAGTAGGCTGCATAACTAGGGCCATAGTGGGGAACGAGCTCTGACATGAGGCAGTGCCTCCTCTAATAGCGGCAATAAATGGCGTTGTGGGGGAAAAACAGTGATGGAAAAGGAGAATGTTGGGGCAAGTTCTACAAAGCAATATCAGAGACTACTTAGAAGGGAAGATTCTAGATACTTCTGACATTTTGATTGCATGTGGAATATTAATAATAGAGAGAGAGAATAGATAATTATGGGGCTCGTCAACCAGAGGGAGGGGGAGAGAGATGAGAGAGAGAAAGTGAGAGAGAAGAGAGAGACAGAGACAGAGACACAAAGTGAGAGACAGACAGAGACACAGAGACAGAGAGAGAAGAGAGACAGACAGAGAGACAGAGAGAGATAAAGAGAGGAGAGAGACAGAGGCACAGAGAGAAAGAGAGAGAGAGAGAGAGAGAGAGAGAGAGGGAGAGAGGAGGAGGAGGAGGAGGAGGAGGAGGAGGAGGAGGAGGAGGAGGAGAAGGAGGAGGAGGAGAGAAAGGGAGGGAGAGATTTTTTTAAGAAAGGGATTAATAAATTATTTTTTAAAGTGCTGAACAGGACTAATTGAAGGGAAGGTGAGGAAGGAATATTTACTTGACTAAACTGAGAGGAAAGAGAGGGGAATAGAAACCTATATAAACAGATTAAAGCAGGAGAGAAAGAAAATCTAATAAATAAAACTTTAAAGGGAAAGGGGTAGTAAAATGAGAGAAGGGATGAAGGTTGAAGGGAAGAGGGCATTCATTAGGGCCACCTGAAAGATTAATTAAGGAATGCAATAGTGTGTTTACAGCAGAAAAGGTGAAAAATTATAACTTGAAAAAAAAAGAAACCAATACTACAGTGAGAACAAAGTATAAGTCTAACTCTTATAACTTTAAATGGAAATCAATTGAATAATCTAGTAAAAATGAAAAAGTCACAGGTTGGACAAAAATCAAATTCAACAATCTGTTATTTATTTAAAAACAGTAACAAAAATATATACAAAATGAAACTGAGTGGTTGAGAAAAAAATCTATTATTTATCAAGAGAATCTAAAAATAGAATTACAATGATGTTATCTGACAAAGCAAAAGCAAACATTTAAGAAATTTAAAAACAAAAAGTTTTTTAAAAGGCAACTAAATTATACCGAAAGGAACCATAAACAACAAACCAATATCAGTAATACATTCATATGCTTAAATATGTATATATCCAAATTCCTAGAGGATACATTATCTGAGTTATGAGATGACATAAGTAACATCATAATGAGAGAAGACTTCAGCATCCCTGTCTCTGTTTTTGATGCCTGATTGTAATATGGTTTGGGAAGATCTTCCCTGTCCATTAACAGGCTTATGTGATGTGCTTTGAGCCCTGGCCTAGCTCACATCTGTGATACATCCTGAATCCCAGAGCCTATTGCGGGAGGGAAGCTAGCTTGTAAGAAGGCCTTTACACTTTCACACCTTTTACTGATTTCTAATTAGACACTGAGTCAAGAGGGCTGTGAGGCCTTCTGGTTCTCAGAAGTGTATATATACTCTGAGGTGGTATTTTGCTTTGGGAGCTTGCTTTTGAGAAGGATCTTATAATTCCCTGGTTGAGATTCTGAGTAGCCATATATTCAGAGCCCCCTGCCTGGTCAGATGTAAAGAATCTGTCAATCTGTGGATGTATGTAAAGTATATAATTGATTTAGGCAGTCAGAACCTTCTGTTGGTCTTTAGTGCTCTGTTTGTATTTTCGTTGAAGTGCAGAATGCTGACTTTTCCCCTGAACCAGTTAATGTAATTTAAAAAGAGATTGTTGACCCCTTAAGTAGCTATCTTTCCTAGTAAAGCAGATATAAAAACTTGTGCTAGCAGCTATTCTGCATATGCCAGTGTGGCTGCTGCTACACTGATGGAAAGAAAAAAATGAAAAATATGGAACTGAAGGAATTCCTCAAGAACCTAGAATTGAAAAACATGCCACATTCTAAAAGGAAAAGTGAAAGAATATGCATATTTCCAAGTATCACATGAAATTTTAATAACAACAAAATGACCACATGCTAGATAACAGAGATATTAGAAACAAATGTGAAAAAGGCAGAGATCCTAACATCCTAACACACCATACTATAATAATAATAATAATAATAATTGGTTCAGGGACCACAAACAAAAGGCATAGATCCAAACAAAGACTTTGCAATGAAATATAAAGTATTGAATCAAAGAACAAATCATAGAATCAATTAGTAATGATGTAAAAAAAATACATCAATGAAAAATATATGCCAAAAATTCTGGGATATAACTAAAGCAATTCTCAGAGAAAAAAAATCAGTTGCTTATAAACATCAATTAACAACATAGAAAAAAAGATGCATGGATTGTATATGTATTAAAGTCTAAAAAGTCAGCAAATAAACAAACATAGAATGAGCACAAGAAAGATAAAAAAGAGAGTAAATAGATAAAAACTATACAAATGATTAAACTAAAAGTAGTTATTTGAAAAAAAATTGCTAAATTATTAAAAAGGGAACTGAAAATCAAATCAATTAAAAAGCAAATGCGCAGGGGTAGGAGAGGAGGCAGAGTCAAGATGGCAGAGTAGAAACAGCACTTCCCCAGAGCTAAAACCCACAACACTTCAAAATTATGTCAAAGGGGGACTCTGAATGATCTCTGGAGCTCCAGAAATCACAAAATGACACAGAGAAGCTAACCTCCTGCTGAGGACAGCCCAGCAGCCCAGCAGGAAGCAGCCAGTGTAGAGCTCTAGGAGCCGAGCCCAGGCCCACATGAGTTGTGGTTTTAGCCTGAGGGTGGTGGCCAGACCAGCAGTCAGCTGGACGGACCCCAGAATACCAGGATCTGTGGCATTCCCAGAATTATCAACACATAGATGCCTAGGAAAAGTGCGAGGTTAGTGCCCTATGGACTCAGAGACTGGTTGGGAGAATGTGTCAGCTTCTTCCCCTGGGGGCCAGAAGCTGCTGAGGAGCCAGCACAACCTGTGCCATGTTGCCGCTTTGCAGCTTCAGTTCTTGGCCTCCGAACTGTAGGGGGATCCTGAGATCAGTCTCGGGGGTAAGCACTCTTGCTTTACCCTTCTTGGATCTGGATTTTGGTCTGGGGTGGAGGTCTTGGGGTATGTGACCAGCTTGCCAGAGTGTGTAGAGGCTTCACAGAGGCCACCCAATTAATACTTCTGGAAGTTGAGAAAACCCCAACGTTTGGGGTGGAAGTTCCCCTGGCTGGTGGCAAAGTTCTACTGTGGCAACAAGCCCAAAAGTCAAGTAATTGAGTGGCAACATGCCTAGGCAAAGGAAACAAAATAAACAGAAAAATGCAACATTAGACTCCTATTTTGAGGGCAAAGAGAATCAAAGCATCAAACAGGAGGAGGACTGTGAGGTCAGAAATTGCACCAAAAGCTCCAAATGAAAACACAATCTAGTTACAGGACATAGAGGACCTTAAGAAACAGATAAGACAAGTGGGGGAAAAATTTGGAAGAGAAATGAGAAAGATGCCAGAAAAGTATGAAATGACAATCAACAGCCTGACTGAGGAAAATGACACCTTAAAAAATAGACTAACTCAAATGGCAAAAGAGGCTCAGAAAGGCAATGAGGAGAAGAATGCCTTAAAAAGACGAATTTGCCAGATGGAAAAAGAATCTCAAAAGCTCACTGAGGAGATTCATCCCTTCAGAATTAGACTGGAGCAAATGGAAGCTAGTGACTTTATGAGAAATCAAGATGCTATTAAGCAGATACAAACAAATGAAAGAATAGAAGGCAATGTGAAATGTCTCATTGGAAAAACCACTGACCTTGAAAATAGATCCAGGAGAGACAATCTAAAAAATATTGGACTACCTGAAAGTCATGATCAAAGAAAGAATCTAGAAACCATCCTTCAAGAAATTCTCAAGGAAAATTGCCCAGATGTTTTAGAACCAGAGGACAAAATAGAGGTTGAAAGAATCCACAGATCACCTCCTGAAAAAGATCCCCAAAAGAAAACCCCTAGGAATATTGTAGCCAGGTTCCAGAATTCTCAGATCAGTCAGTCTTTTACAATATATCTACTATGGTAATGTTTTGCATAGCTACACATGTACAGCATATACTGCGTTGCTTATCTTCCTTTTGAAATCAATTAAAATATATAAATACTATGATTAATACTATTTTGCATATAATTGGGAGATAAGATGTGCAGGCAATGGGGCTCAGGGATTCACCTTGCCCAATTGACAAACTCAAAGGGGGTATGGGAGAAGAGATGGGAGGGAGCAGATTGGATGAGGGGATATCTTGTGGGACTGCTATTCTGGGGTGGTGGGTAGGGGAAAAATGGGGACAGAAATGAATGATGTAAACCAGAAGTTAATAAAGCTGTTGGTAAAAAAAGCAAATGAGCAAGGCTAAATAACAACAAATCCAGAAGAAAAAAATTAGAATACTCTATGTACAGTTATGTACTAACAGAACTGAGAATGAAAAAAGAGGAATACCTTTAAAAAATAGAAAGTACTCAATCTATCAGAAGAACAGATAGAGATCTTTCACAATTCAACCCAAGAAAAGGGAATAGGTAAAGGAAATACCAAAGGGCGTTGTGGTGTTGTTAAACAACAGCAACAACTCTTCATCCACCTTCTCTACTGTTATTTGATGTAGTTCTCGAAATGCTTACAATAATAACAAGAGGATAGAAAGAAAATACAGTCATACAGATATATAATGAGATAAGAAAATCACTAATTCTTGATGATATGTGATAAATTACTTGGAAAATCCAAGGATATTAATTGAGACCATAGTTTCAGTATAAAGCTGCAATCCACAAAATGAATCTTTAAAAGTCAACAGCATTTTTTTGGAAAAATAACAAAACACAAGAAGCAATAATAATATTATTCCCTTTAAAAGAACTATAAAACACATAAAATATCTTAGAATTAAACTACCAAAGCATACAAAGGAATACATAGATTCAACCAAAAAGTGCTCCTTAAAGAAGTAAATGGCAACCTAAATAGTAGGAAGAATGTTTAGTTCTCATGGTTCGGTATTGACAACATGATAATAATCACAATACTTCCAAAGTTAGTTTATACTTTTAATGCTACACCAATAAAATTACCAAGAATATACTTTACAGAATTTAATACAATAATAGCAAAATTCATTTTAAAAAATCTAAAATATCATGAGAAATTATGAAAAAAGATAAGGATGATGGAGAACTGTACTTGCAAACTTCAGACTGTGTTATAAAGCAGTTGTAATCAAAACTCTCTGGTATTAGTTAAAAAAAAACCACAGAGATCAATGGAACAGATAGACAAAGAAGAATCAGAAACAATAGAGTTCAATAACCCAGTGTTGGAGAAAGCATAAAACATTAATTATGTAGGGGAAAAAAGCCTTCTTATTTAATTTTTTAAAAAAACAACAGAAAACTGAAATAAACCTGGCAGAAATTAAGTATAGACCAAAATTTAACACCATACTCTATAATACATTCAAATAGATATGTGACCTAATATTAGTGAGCGCACTATTTTAAAATATACAAGAAAATAGATCTGATACTTTTTAAAGCTATGGGCAGGAGATGTATTCTTGACCAAATGAGAGACAGAGGGAATTTGAAAAAGTAGATAACTTTGATTGCATCAATTGATAAGCTTCTACATCATCAATACATCTAGGATAAAAGGGGAAGTTGTTGAACAAGCAAACATCTTTGTATCAAATTTCTGTTATAAGAGTTTTGTATCTACAATACTGTAAGAATAAGTAAATACATAAGACCAATATCCATTTCCAAATAGATAAATGTCCAAATAATATAAACAAACAACTCTCAAAAGAATTGAAAAATATTCACAATCACTTGAAAAAAGTGTGCAAATCCCTACTAATATGAGAAATAAACATCAAAACAATGATCTGCAAATTGGGGGGAAGTAAAAGAATAGCCATACATAATGCTGGAGGAGTTGATTAACTGTTTATTGATTGATTGCAGAATAACAGGCAGACTGAACCATTGTTGGTGAGTTGTGAAACTGCCACATGATTTTGGAAAGCAGTTTAGAATTATGTAAATAAAGTGACTAAAATGTCTGTATCCTTTGTACAGAAGACTCCATTACTGAGCTTATGCTGCAAGTATGGGATTGAGAAGAAGAAAGATCCCATATATACCAAAATATTTCTAGCACTTCACTTTTTATTTTTTTCTGTAATAGCAAAACTTTGAAAGCAAAATAGATGCTCACAATCAAGGACTTACTAAACCATTTTTGGCATATAATTGTAATGAAATATTACTGTTCAATAAGAAACAATGTATGATGAATACAGAGAAGCATGGAAAGATCTCTATGAACTGAGGCAAAGTAAAGTAAGCATATGTGTGTTTATCTATAAATATCTATATCTATATTAACAACAGCAATATAACATAATAATAATAATAATAATCAACATAACAATGACACATAAATAATCAAAGTTAATGTGGTTGGTGTGTTTATTGTCCTTCATTCTTGGAGGACAAAAATGCATCACTAGGTTTTGATAAAGTTACAGTGTGTCTGACTCTGATCAGATTAGTATAAGTTCAGAAAACTTTACCACAGGTTGGGCACAAATAGTAGTCCATATGAAGATTTGAAATGGTGATATCTCTATGCACATCTCTCATTTCTTCTGAGTCACTAAATTCTGCTTTGCTCACAGAACACAGCACCTTCTTAGATGTGGGCACACCATGATGGGCAGTCCTGTGTCAATGTCTCCTATGTCACAACTGATGTCAAAGTTCTTCAGAGAAACCCTGAGAGTATACTTGTATCACTTCTTCTGACCTTCATATGAGCACTTGTCTTGTGTGAGTTCTCCACAAAGTATCTTTCAAACAAACATCCTTTTGACTTTCAAACAATAAGGGCTAATGCATGAGAATTGTATTGTCCAGTACTTTATCTTGCCAGGTGATCTCCACAATGTTCCTAAGACAATTCAAACAGATGAAGTTCAATTTTCTGGCATGGCACCAGTAGACTGTCCAAGTTTCACAGGCATATAACAATGAGGTCATCACGATGACTCTGTAGACCTTCAGTTTGGTAGACAGTCTAATACCTATTCTCTCCCATACTTTCCTTTGGAGTCTCCCAAACACTGAGCTAGCTCTGACAGTGCTCTCTGTATAGAATGAAATGTTCTTTCTCTTCCTTCCTTCCTTCCTTCCTTCCTTCCTTCCTTCCTTCCTTCCTTCCTTCCTTCCTTCCTTCCTTCCTTTCTTCCTTCTTCCTTCTTTTTTCCATATCTAGCTCTTCTCTCTTTATCTCTCTCTGGGTCTCTCTCTCTCTCCATATTTTTCTTTCTCACTCCTGACTTTTCTCCATCTTTTCCTCTCTGTCTTCCTCTTACTCATGTCTATTTCTCTGTCTCACTCTGTCTCTGTGTCTCTGTCTCCACCTCTATCTCTGTCTTTGCATCTCTACTTCTATCTACAATATCTGTCTCTCTATCTCTATGTCTAGAAACCTCTGTTCTCTCCATTTCTTTGTCTCATTCATATGCAGTGAATGTGGGAGACCTAGGCTTTAATTCAAGTTCTGTGATCAATCAATCCTGTGACTTTGGACAAGTCACTCAGCCTCTATACACTTCAATTTCCTTTTTTGCTAGGAAGAAGTCGGTTGGCTGTGTTGGCCTCTACTGTTCCTTCTGGTTTCCAAGCTCATCCCAGTTCTATACTTTTCTCACTGATAGACTCCCTCTTTGTTGTCTCCAGAAATCAGCTTTTGGGCCAAGGCAGTGCTCTTGTGGAAGGACTGGATGGGGAACTGGCCAGGAATATTAACAGTGGAGAGAACTTATAAACTTTGGGCAACATGGGTGTATTTTCCATGAGCTACATATTTTGACTAAAGATGTGGTTGGAGACAAGAATAAATCCAAGCAGAAGCCTGCTGTTAAACTACTTCATTGTTTCTTCTAAGGACCTCGTGGATTTGAATCATGACCCAGCACAATGCAAACCACTTGTCGTGGAAAACAGAATGGAGGAAAACACATTTTATTGTCTCAGTGGAGAATGCCCTTGGCCCAGTGCAGATGGTCTTTGGTGTGCTGTTGGCTGCCAAGCCCTAGCACATGGCAGACAAATAAAAATAAATGATTTAAGTAGATCTTAGGATTTTGCACACAGAATTGATTGTCAAGGTTGCCTGACAGAAACACTGCCTGGAACATAGTACCCTTTCCACCATTATTGAATGCACTGACCAGAAGGAGTTAAGTGCTGATTTCACACCTTTAATACTCAAGGGCCTTGAAGCTTTGTTGGTAGGGGCCTCAACAGAGGATGGATGCTTAGAACTCTTTTGATAGTTGAACAATGGTCTTTGGATGATCTTTGTGAATTTCTTGGACAAACTATTCTTCACCCTTCTATCACCATAGAAATTAACTTCTATGAACTCAGTAGAATTGATCTGCAAGGAAAATCATTGAGTACTAATCAATCAATCAATCAATCAGTAAGGATCTATTATCTACTAAAAGTCAGGTGATACAAAGACAGAATACATGATGGTCCTTCACTGAGCCTTTATTCAAATACTTTTTATTTTGGAAGAGCCACTACAGCCTAGACTCCAATGGCTAGCCTTTGAGACTCCAAGGGTACCCTTATTCCAAAATGAGGCATTGAAAAATAATGACCATAGAGCATAGTCCCTCAAATGTCACCCTGTCAGCATGCCAAAAATAATGGAATTCATAAGGCATAGTGTCTTAATTATAGTAAGTGCTTAATAAATGCTTGCTGAAACCACATTCTCATTGAATTTGGTTCAGGGAGAGAATGACATACATACTAAATGGGATATCTCAACCTACAGCAGAATAGGGGGAAGGGGGATGAGAGGAGGGATGATGGATGGGAGGGCATCCTTGGGGGGATGGGAGGTTGGAAGTACCCACTATAGAAGAGGGACAGGATCATGTAGGGAATGGACCAGGTGGGGGGTGGGATGAGTGGGAGGGAATTACAAGCAGCCTTGTACAATATATCTACTATGATAATGTTTTGCATAGCTAGACATGTACAATATATACTGAATTACTTATCTCCCCAGAGGGAATGGGTGACAAGGGAGGAAGGAAATGGATCTGAAATTCGAGGTCTTAAGATTAAATGTTTCAAATATATATAAATACTATTTTTTTTTTAATTTTAAAAGCAATTGGGGTTAAGTAACTTGCTCAAGGTTACACGGCTAGGTTTTTTGTTTGTGCGGATTAGGTGTCGGAGGCCGGCTCCGAACTCAGGTCCTTCTGATTCCAGGGCCGGCGCTCTATTCACTGCGCCACCTAGCCGCCCCAATATAAATACTATTATTAATACTCTTTTGCTTGTAATTTGGAGATAAGATGTGCAGGCATTGGGACACAGATATTCACCTTCCTCTAATGGAAAAGTCGAAGGGGGTATGGGAGAAGGTATGGGAGAGAGCAGATTGGAGGAAGCGATATCTTGCAGGACTGCTATTCTGGGAGGGTGGGTAGGGGAAAAACAGGGGGGAGAAATGATTATAACTCAAAATCTGGTGGAAATGAATGATATAAAACAGAAGTTAGTAAAGCATTTGTTTAAAAAAAAAATAAATGCTTGCTGAATTAAGGTGGAACATGTATGTAGACTCCAGTGGAGAATTTGACTCTTTTAAGAAAGATTAAACAAACTTCTTTTGTCTCACTAATGTGGTTCCCCATAAATCTTCCATTTCCTTCATGTTTCCTTAGTCTCTGGGATATCCCAAGGTGTCATGGAACTGTCCACCTTCTGACTGTTATAATGACCAACTTCCATCCTTCCCTGGTTATATCCAAGGTGCTTTTATGACAACTCCTGTGGGGAAAACATAATTCATTGTACTGATATCTAAAAGGGACCTTTGAGGTCATCCATTCCAATTCCATTTCTTTGCATACCGTGAAACCCAAAGGGGTCAAGTGACTCATCCAAGGTCACATAGCCAGAAGCCATCAGAGTCAAGATTAAACCCAGGGTTTGCCTCTATTTGGGTGCTCCCAGTTTGGCCCCTTTCTAATGTTTCTATTTTACCAGTCCTTCCCTGTTTCTTTCCACTGTATTATGAGTTATTTGGTTAGAAGGGGCAGGGGAGGATGATGTTGTATCTAAATGGGAGGCTAACTTGGAGGTATTCCCACCTGTTGGCCATAGTTTAAGACTCTGATCCAAGATGTTAAGGTCATAACTCAGACTCTGTCCTTGGATTACTCTGGAAGGGAGGTAGGGCAGTACAAGGGACAGCCCCATGGCTCTGAGATCAGATGGTCTGCATCTCTGAGGCTTCTGCCTCCTTGGGCTGCAGTTTGATCTGCTGTGACATAATGGTATTGGACTGAGGGCACTTGGGAGGTTCCATCCAGCTCCAGAGCCAGAATCCTGTGACTTTACTCCAGTCTTCACTCCTCTGGAACTCAGTCTTCATTTGTAAACATTTACCTTCTTTGTGCAACTGTGGCAAGATGAAAACCAGGCTCCTTTAGCAAGTTGAATCATCTCTTCCTAAGGGCATAATTTGGCCTGGGTCTTTCTTCTAAATCCTCTAAATCCCAGTTTTTAAGTGAGTGTATGATCCAGGTCCATTCCAGCTTCTCTGCTGAGTGTCACTAAGTGTCCTGAGCTTTTCAGAAAACCTTCTCACCTGGAACTAAGGCCCCCCTAAAGTGCCTTCTCCTTTGGACAATGCAGTAACCAGGTCATTCTGTTCTTCTTCCTCTCCCCTGATGTAGGGGGGTTAGGACATTGGAAAAGGAAGAAACAGAAGAAAGAGCTGGAGGAGAGGGCTGTCCCAGCGAGGGTCAGAGAGAGCCATGTGGATCACCAAAAGAGGCCATTTCCTTCAGGAGCTTCTTCCTCCCTGCTAAGATTGACTGCTGAGGCTCTTACCAGTGATAGAACATTGAAGGCCAAGGAAAGATCCAACACTGACACTTAGCAGTTCCCATCAAATCCTAAGTTTCATGTCTCAGGGGGCAGTGAGATCCCAGGTCCAGAGTTTCTTTGTCTTCATGCTGTCCTCACTATAAGCAAAGGCTGAACATCCTATGGACATGTTGTCATATCCACTCCTTAGTCTGCTCCCTAGAGGACACAAAATGTGTGCTTCCTCCAGCTCCTCGATTCAGATCAGTCCTATCTCAGGACTTCTGGGGCTATGAAAGCAATGAGGTCACTGCTCTTCAGTAGATGTTTATTTTTCAGTGTTTTCCTTCTATTATGTATTACTCATCACTCTCATTATTCCTGTTTTAAGTGCAAGGCTGCTCCCAGAATCTAGAATGTTGTTGGGGCTGAGACCAGGCAGTAGCTTCATGATGTCAAGGTCATGTGATTAGGGCTCATTGAAATATGACATTCCCAAGAAGTGGGCATGCTCACCAACGGTCAGATTGGTTAGGGACAAAAGTCAATCCCCAACTCTATGCACCCACTGATGGTGAGTTGATGCTGCACTTTGGGCAAAGTGGGAGCTAAGGTAGGGAAATTTGCTGATTGTCCAAGAATTCTCAAGTATCATGCATATTTTTCATACTTCTGCCCTTTAGGGTAGACCAAGGGTGGGGAACCTGGAGCCCTGAGGCTACATGTGGCCCTCTAGGTCCTCAATTGCAGCCCTTTGGCTGAATCCAAGCTTCACATAACAAATAGGATTTGTCAAAGGGCAACACTTGAGAACCTAGAGAGCCACATGTGGCCTTGTGGCCACAAGTTCCCTAACCCTGGGGTAGACCCAAACCTGACAGAATGAGTGTGGGACCTCCAGATCCCTGGCCCCAACTGTGTGTGATGATGAGGTCCCAGGAACTGCTCTCTGTAACACCATTAGATGGCTACACACGATGGCTTCATCTGGTACTTGATTTTTTTTTCCCTTTTGGAAATCAATTTTCTATGTTTTCATGGAATTTTAAGTTTTAGGGAAATTAAAAAAAAATTCTTCCTTTTCACTTTTTCCTCCTGGGCACCATTTTGTGACCTCAAATGCCACAGTTATTTGCAACTAGAATTGGTGCTAAATTCTTGACTTTCTGCTACATTTATGTGACGTTTAGTCTATTAGTTAATAAATAAAGTTCAGCACTCTCATTGGATGCTTTGGGTACAGAGAACTTTCCTGTTGGCCTGAGTTATGCCAGGATGCCTTGAATTCATGTGAATGATTAGGGTTTAGTGCCCTAATGCCACAAGGTCTTAGCTTGCTTATTATATACATACACATTGCTCTCTGTGCCTTTGCCATATGAAATTGTCTCTAAGTTAAGCTGAGTAAAATGTATATGAAGACTGGAAAACATCGGGCTGCCACTTTTGCATTGCATCTCTTCATCAGAGGTGTGGACACATACACAGACGCACACAAACCCACACAGACACACACAGACACATACCACCACCACTACCAATAAGGAATTCTGTAATTATAAGTGTCTAGAGGTATAGAAAGCACAGCTTTACATTTATCTCTGAGTGCCATAGGCAGCAATTGGGAAGCTGTGCAGTATTTATTAGGCAAGGGGGCGAATATATATTCAGAAAAGTACATAATCAGCAATGACACATTGCTGGACAGATGTGAGTCAGGAAGAAGACCTGAAAACTGGACCTCAAAGCTCTCCCTGAAGGAGAGATAAGAATGAAATGTATGATATTCATGCAAAGGATAGGACTGTCTGAAGCTACTGTCCAAAACATGTATAAGAAAGCATGGCCCCTTGGAAGGACAGAGCAAGCCAGGGACAAGCCAGTGGAAGGCATTGATGGTCACAAGTTATAACCCTTTTCAGAAGAGTTACTACATCCATCTGGTGAGGAACCATGAGTGTTAAAGAAATCAGCTCAGAAATCAGGATCCAAGACAATACGAGCAGCAAATGGTTGAACTTAGATGTGTCTGACTCCAGACTTCAGACTCCTCCTACCATCTCTCACCATGGAGATTGAGTCTGCTCTCCAGAAGCTTATGTTCTTGATGTATGAAACAGAAGAGACTATTTGGTGCCTATATAAATTTAGTAATATTTATCAAGTACCTGGTTGTTACACAAATAGTAAATGATAGAACAAGGACTCAAGTCCACTGACTAAACATTTTGTTGACACCACCACACTGGCTCCCAACATAGAGTCCAGGGGTTTGACCTAGTCCATTTCCAAGGCCAGAGTTTCCTTGGTCCTCAGAGAGAGCCATCTGGCTATAATCACACACACACACACACACACACACACACACACACACACACACACACACACACACACTTCCTGATTTGTGCTGGAAGGGCAGGGCCCCAATTAAATTTCAGCTTGAGTCTTTATAGTTCCCAAGACTGGCCTTTCTCTTCCATTATTTTCCTTTGTATTCTGAAATCTTGATGCATCTATTGAAAAACTTCTGTTTTAATACATAAGCAAAAGTAATGCTTAAGCATTTTTAAAAGTTTAAAATTTAAAATGTCTAAACTTATAAATTTTCTAGGATTCTTTATATGTAGCCCATCAATTCTGAGGTGGGGTACTTCCTCCAAAAACTCTTTGGCCCAGGGTTTACTTCAGAAGTGTCAGGATTTAATTCACATTTAGAGTTCTGCAAAAATTGAAAAATGTGCCCCGTACACCATGCGAGTGCTCAGACAAACAATATATAACAAGTGCAGCCTTTTCCTCATCTCTCAACAAGAGGAAGCCATAAAAGACTTGGGTGAAACCAAACTCCCACCTTTGTCTCTCATTTCCCTGTATGTGTTCTATCTCAACATTAGAAACCTTTGGAGGACATGAACTGTCTCCCTTTTGCAGTTTTGTCACCAGAAACCAGCAACTGAAGGCAATTAATAAATGGGTTTCATTTGTTTGTTCATTCCAAAATCAATCAACCCCAAATAATTTATTAAGTGCCTGATATGTTACAAGCACTATGCTAAGTGATGGGGCTACAAAGAGAAGCAAAAAATAAAAATAAAAAAGTCCCTGCCCTCCAGGAGCTAACAGTCTAATGGAGGAAACAACAAACACACAAATGTGTCCAAATGAGCCAGAGGCATTATAGACAGAGAATGATTAACAAAGGGAAGGCACTGAACGTAGCAGAGACTAGGGAAGGCTTCGGGTAAAGGATGGGATTCAGTCTGGCACTCAGAGGAGGCCTGGAAAGGCAGGAGATGGAGTAGATGAGGGAGAGCCTTCCATGCATGGGGGATGGCCAGAGAGAATGCCCAGAGACAAGGGATGGAGTGTCTTGCTTATGGAAGAGCCTGGAGGCCAATGTCATTGGGTTGAAGGGGACGGCAGGGAGTAAAGTGTAAGAAAACTGAAAGGGAGCAGGGGATCTGCTATGCAGGGCTTTGAAAGCCACACAGAGGATTTTGTATTTGATCTTGGAGATGATAGATCATTTATTCAACATCTATTTATTCATTCAGCCTGAGCCACCAAGGAAGAGACAGCTGACTTTCCTCAGGTGGGTTTTATCTTCCCCAGGGATCCATGAAGTTCTCCAGGATTATAGCACCACCTTGTGGCTGAGATTTCTCCTGAAGGTAAATGCAAGAGCATCAGCACTGGTCCCCTCAGACCTGCCCATCAGGAGGCTTGGTGGTAGTGGTTCCAGGTCACATGCTCTTCCAATACCCCAGGTCTAGCCCTGAAATCCAAGGCAGAAGCCGGAAAACAAGCTCTTATTCCAACTGACTCTTTAGATGTTCCTGAAGCCATCCTTTATTGCTACCAAGGCTGCCTCAAATGCCTATGTTAGAGACACATTGTCCAACTCTGTACTTCTCTAAATGAAGTGATCCACAAGCCATCCCACCATCGGCTCAGTTCTGCCACTCTAAGTGAAGCCTCTGCTCACCAGCAACAAATCTGTGTGTGTGTGTGTGTGTGTGTGTGTGTGTGTGTGTGTGTGAGTTTTGTTTTTCAGAGGGGGGAAGGCAAGGCAGTTGGAGTTAAGTGACTTGCCCAAGGTCATATAGCTAGGAAATGTTAAGTGTCTGAGACCAGATTTGAACTCGGGTCCTCCTGACTCCAGGGTGCTGTGTTCTCTGCTCTACCTAGTTGCCCCTAGGGATGAATCTTAAAAACCTTGTTTCTAACTGGCCACTGCCAGAAGTGACTGTATCCTTAGGCCAGTACTGTAAGACTGTCTAGGTGAGAGTGTCTCTGATAACTGGCGGGCCATAATAATAGTACCCAATATTTCTTTTTATAAGGAGATTTTTTCAACTATTAAGTGTTTTACTAATTTATTTATTTATTGAAGCAAAACAAATTCTTACATTATCTGTCACACACACATATATAATATATGTGTATACTATATTTGTATATGTATATGTAAAACATATCAGATGCTACTATGAATATGAATAAATAAAGCTCTTACTAAGACACCATTTTGTAGAGAACATTGTACTAAGTGCTAGGGATAAAAACAGAAATGTAAGGCAGTCCCTGCTCTTAAGGAACTCACATTCTTTTTGTTTTTGTTTTTGAAGTGGGGAGGGCAGGGCCATTGGGGTTAAGTGACTTGCCCAAGGTCACACGGCTAATAAGTGTTGTGTCTGAGGTTGGATTTGAACTCAGGTCCTCTTGACTCCAAGGCCAGTGCTCTACTCACTGCGCCACCTAGGCACCCCTGGAACTTATATTCTAAAGCCTTACTATTCATGTCTATAATAGTTTTGTTTTTCTTTCTCAATCAAGAAGGAAATAGGGGGCAAAAGAACAGATTTTTATTAATTGAAAAAAGATTACTTGAAAAAAGAAATGAAAGAATATAATTAACTTCATTGCTGGTAATAAATTAGGTTGAAAGTTGCTCATTCTACCCAGTAACTTGTAATCTTGCCAAGGACTACTCCAGGGATAACCAGTATGAATCATGATGGACATGATAGAAGTTGAAATGTATTTTTCACCCTCACTAAAAGCTTCGACTGAATTCCAGGAGCAAACACCTGGAATGGAAACACATTGTACATAACACAAATTGTGTCAAGGACTTTTCTAGCTTGCCATGGTAGTGGTCTGAATCACCAAAGAGCTGAGACAGCTCCAAGTCATGTGACCTAAAAGAACTGACCTGGGAAGAGGCCATGGAAGCTGAGATTTTGTGGAACCCTAGTCTTTGGAAAAGTATCAGAGGGTACCTCAGTCTAGATTCCAGCAGATGGCAATGCAATGGAGAAATAAACCATCAGAGTATTCTAACATTGAAGAATGAAGCTAGGAACTTGCTGTACCTTAACTAATGTATCTTCTGGTTGGTCTGGTAAAAGAAACATTGATAGGGACCTATGAGCTATGGTTAATTTAGCTGGATGATAAATCAAAATGTATTCTGATTCTGAGGTAGCTTTTAGGAAGCCCACATCAGAGGGCACCTAAAACACACAAAGAGACGATATCTAAAAATCAGCAGCGATCCCAGGCAAAAGAGAGAGCTGGCGAGTGAAAACTGATCCAAAGTTCTCCCTCTGCCTTTGCTACGAACGCGCATACATAGACTTTTCAATATTTAGACCCTTCACACTTGAAGTATCTCCCCACTGCCTGTCTTTATCCATAATTTTCATTTCCATGCCCTGAGCAACATGACTTAGATATCATCTTCCACCCAATCCCCTACCCTAAGTTGCCCTCAGATGACTGATAGAAAGCAGTTCTCAATTCGTTTAAAGAGTTCTGATAATAACCAAAATGTGATCCCCACCAGAGACATGTGCTTATCAAGAGAAGACAGGAAACATTTCCGTAGTAGAATTCAGGAGTCAGGGGGTATATGTGGGAGTACTTATTGACACCTCCCCATTGTAATACATAGGTTTCTAGCCTTTCAAGATGCAGACATATGCAGAATTTCATAGTTGGAAGCTATGTCAGAGGTCACTGAATTCAACCCAGAACTAAGCAAGAACCCCTTCTAAAACCAACCAGATTGGTAGATATCCAGCCTTATTCAAAGACCTCTCATGTTGAGGTGAATCCATTTCCTCCCAAAGCAGTCCATTCCCTCCATACATAGCTCTTAGTATTAGCCCATGTTGCCCTCCATCATGCCTGAGACCGTTTCATGGTAGCACACACTTCTTGCATTTAGTTCTCCCATCAGTGGCCATGCTGCAGCCACAAATCACACAGTCATATGCTAGCCGTTCAAAGCTTGAAGCTTAAAGACATCTATCAGATCTCTCCTAAGTCTTCACTTCTCCATAAAACAAACAAATAAAAACAACAACAACAACAAAAATCTCCAACTCCTGCAGGAGATTATTAATGGGCATATCTGATGGCCTTTGACCATTCTGATTTGTAACTCTATACTAGTTTTAGCTTATCAAAATCCTTAGGAAAATGTGGTGTCTAGAATGAAACACAATAATACAGAACAGAGTATGATGGCTCTATCATCTCTGTAGTACTGGGCCTCATGCCTCTATTAATTCAACCCAAGATAGCATCACCTTTATGACTTCTGGATCACCCTGTTGACTCATATTGAGCTTGCAGTGCACTGAAATCTTCAGATCTTTTTCAGTCAAATTACTATCTGGCCATTTCTATCACAAAGAATTATAGGATCATAGATTCCAAGCTAGAATCAACCTAAGAAACCATGTAGTCCAAACGTGTCATTTTACAGATGAGGAATTTCAAATGACTTCTCTAATATCATACAGACAGTAAGGTTCAGAGGTTTAAGTTAACCCTAGGTCTTCTATCTCCAGGGATGGACTTGCTTCCCCTTTGCCAGAGACCACCTTCTTATTAAGTATCCATTGAAAAACTGGATCTCATGAACATTTGACAAATAGGTTATCTATACCTTTATCCAATTTGTTGGAAAACAAGACAAAACAAAACATTATTACAGGGCCAAGCATGTACTTCTATGTCAGTCCACTAGAGACATCCTTCCATGGTGAAACCAAACCAATCATGTCTTCTATTTGGATCCAGTCATATAACCAAATAATCTTCCATCCTCCAAACTGCATATTGTGGTCTAGATCCCATGTCACTATAGCTATGCCCTAAAAAGAGTATGAGAGACATTATCTATTGCTTTGCTAAACTCTAGCTAAGTTATATCCATGGAATTTCCTTGATCTAACAGTTTGATAAGCCTGTTGAAAAGGAGATGAATGGGGCAGAGTCCAGACGGCAGAATAGAAACAGGACTTCCTCATGGGTTCTGGCTTCCACCACCTCCAATTCATGTAAAAGGTGACTCTGAACAAACTTTGGAGCTACAGAACCCACAAAATGACACAAAGAAGCTAACCTCATGCTGAGAACAGCCTGGTAGGCCAGCAGGAAGAGGCCAGCCCAGAGCCCTGGGAGCCAAACCCAGGCCCTCCTGAGTCAGAGGTTTTAGCCTCAGGGAGAACCTGACAAGCCCCTGGCTGGAGGGACTTCAGATCACCAGCAGCTCTGGCAGTTCTCAGAATTATCAACACATAGATGCTAAGGACAAAGTGAGAGGTCAGTGCAGTGTGGACTTTGGGACTGAGGAAATCGGGAGTGGGGTCGGCCTTTGCCCCTGTGGCAAGAAGCTGGTGAGGGTCCATGGCCATGCAGCTGCCATGGCTTCTGGCCTGCAGATTGTAGGGGCCCAAGTGACCAATCTGTGGGGTAATCTCTTGTTTTAACCTGCTTGGATTTGGATTGTGGTCTAGGGTGGAGGTCCTGGGGTGTGTGACCAGTTTGCCAGAGCGTGTGGAGGCTTCAGAGAGGGCATCCAACTAATACCTTTGGTAGCTGAGAAAACCCAAGCTTTTGGGATAAAGCTCCCCTGTCTAGTGGCAGAGTCCTACTGTGGCAAAAAGCCCAAAAGTCAAGTAATTGAGTGGCAACATGAGCAGGTAAAGGAAACAAAGCAAAGAGAGGATTCCAACTTTGCTCTCCTATTCTGGGGACAAAAAGGATCAAAGCATGTAACAGGAGGAAGACAGCAAAGTCAGAACTCCTGCACCAAAAGATTCCAAGTAAAATATGAGCTGGTTATAGGCCACAGAGGACCTTAAGAAGGATTTTGAAAACCAAATAAGAGAAGGGGAAGAAAAACTGGTAAAAGAAATGAGAACAATGCAAGAAAATTATGAAATGAGAGTCAACAACCTGACTAAAGAAAATAACACCTTAAAAATAGACTGGGGGAGCAGAGCCAAGATGGCAAAGTAGAAACAGCACTTCTAATGTGCTCTGCCCCACACCACTTCCAAATTATGTAAAAGGGGACTCTGAACAATGTCTGGAACACCATCACCCACAGAACAACACAGAAAAGCTAACCTCCCACTGAGGACAGCCCAGCAGCCCTGCAGGGAGAGCCAGCACAGCACTCTGGGAGCCGAAAGTCCAGTGTGGAGAGCCGAGCCCAGGTCCACATGAGCTGTGGTTTTAGTCTCAGGGTGGCCAGGCCAGCAGCCGGATGGAGGGACCCCAGAACACCAGCAGCTGTGGTGATTCCAGAATTATCAACACAGACGTGCCTAGGACAAAGTAAGAGGTTAGTGCCCTATGGACTTTGGGACCAGTATTTTGGGAACAAGTTGGCTTCCTCCCCTGGGGGCTAGAAGCCTCTATGGAGAAACGGCACCCTCGCCATTATGCAGCTCCAGTGGCAGCATCACCTCCTGGCCTTCGAACCATAGGGAAATCCAGTGATCAGTCTTGGAGGTTAATCACTCTTGCTTTAACCTGCTTGGATCTGGATTGTGATCTGGGGTGGGTATCCAACTTGCCAGAATCAGAAGTTGTGAAAAACCCAACATTCGGGACAGAAGCTCCCCTGTTTGGTGGCAGAGTCCTACTGTGGCAACAAGCCCAACAGTCAAGGAATTAAGTGGCAACATGCCTAGGCAAAGGAAACAAAATAAACAGAAAAATGCAACATTAGATTCCTATTTTGGGGGCAAAGAGGATTGAAGCAGGGAAAAGGAGGAGGACTGTGAGGTCAGAAATCCTACTCCGAAAGCCCAAAGGAAAATATGAGCAGGTTACAAGCCATAGAGGACCTTAAGAAGCAGATAAGAGAAGTGGAGGGAAAATTGAGAGGAGAAATGAGGATGCAGGAAAAGTATGAAATGAGAGTCAGCAGCCTGACTGAGGAAAATAACACCCTAAAAAAAAGACTAACTCAAATGGCAAAGGAGGCCCAAAAGGGCAATGAGGAAAAGAATGCCTTAAAAAGCCAAATTTGCCAGATGGAAAAAGAATCTCAAAAGCTCACTGAGGAGATTCATTCCTTCAGAGTTAGACTGGAGC